>SZYD01000719.1:0-64366 GCA_009363875.1 Mikania micrantha | reverse complement strand
GTTGTGTTTTAGGTTAAAAAGTTAAGAACCAGAGCATATGACGATAAATGAAGTCAAGGAAAGAAGGATTGGTGATTACAAGATGATAGAGAATGGAAAAACGAAGATTTTGGTCCAAACGGAAGGTAAAACGGAGTCCGGATGAAGAACTGAGAGCCAAAACAAGGTTAACGCGAAAACCGGATAAGGGGCGTACCCCTATGACTCCGCAGTACCCCCCTTCGTCATTTCTAAGGTGAATCGAGATGCAATCTTCAACGAATCATTCAAGATCACTCCCGTATGCGTGGCTAATTCCTTCGTGAGTTCTCCCGGGTTAGGTTTAGTTGTTTTGATGTTTTGAATATTGTTCATCTGTAATAGACTAGCAATCTAAGCTTTCGAAGCTTTTTGCGTTTTGGGTTTTGATTTGACTTGTAAACTGGTACGATTTTGAATGAATGATTTGTTTAACTTTCTGTCTGGAGAAATTAGATTAATCTAGGCCATTGTTAGATGAATTATGAATGGAATTGTAAGTTGATAGTCGAATGACAACCTTCCATTGTGTTATTGCAATCGAAGTGCAATGTATCACGGTTAAATCAAATCTGCTCGTCATGTCTATGTGACTAGGTCTAGGATAATCAATTAAACATCACTACAATCTAAACTGAATCCGGGAGGGCCACCTCTTCTCATTACTGTTTTCACAACCAAGTTTTTATTTACTTTGTTTTCTTAATCAGTTTCTTAAAACAACCAATCCAAAAATCTGAATTTATTTTTATGTCATTTAGTTTTATTTACATAAGTTAGTTAGAAAGTGATTGTTTTCCACCAAAATCCTCGTGGATCAACATCCGACTTACCCGTACTAAGGTAATTAGGATTGGGGCTTTTGCTCTTATTTTTGACTGACCCTTCGACATCGGTCATGTCACATATCGGGAAATTGACACTACTACACGAAAAAACAGGGGGGCGACCACCTTCGCCAACAGCGATAACCGAATAATAACATCTTATACTTTGGGGCCCACATTAAAGTAAATGTAAAGATGTCTTATTTTTTTATTATTGTAAGTGGGCCCTATATTAATTAAAGAAAGAAAAAAACATACACCTTTAGATTTACTTTAGTTTAAGCCCTCAAAGTAATAAGATGTAGTTGTTCGGTTAACGCAATAAACATGGGTTAACATTTTATATTGGTTCTCATTTGAACATCCCTATGTGTATATATAGTATAAGGTTTGGCTAAAAAGTCTTAAAACCATAAAAAGTGTGAGAAGAGATCTCAACCGTTAGATCAATTGGTTTAGTGGCTGAGATTAATGTGGTGGTATTTTCGTAAATAGTTACAAGTTAAAACCATCAGTAGGGGTAGAATGGGAAGATCTAGCCAAAAACCTGCACATGCAAGTCACATGCATTTTCCTCCATCTTTTTTAAACGTTCATAACTTTTTATACGTTAGTATTTTTTTTAAAAAATTACACCATAAAATCGAACATTTCTTATCTTTCTAACGAGTATAATATTATTATATTTTTTAAAGTAAAATAATAATCTAAACTGGGTTTTGCGAACTGTATGTTTTGTGGTGTTTTTCCAATATAAATTAAACTGACTTTTTATGGTGTTTTTTATACATATGTACGTTTTATGGTGTTTTTAAAGATATTTTATGGTGTTAACATTTTATGGTATTTTTGGTGTTTGTATATTAATGAAACTAAAACAGAGAATTTTATGGTGTTTTTTAACTTAGTTTTATGGTGTTTTTAAGAGATTTTTTTATTGTTTATGGTGTTTTTTAAGATATTTTATTGTGTTTATGATGTTAACATTTTGTGGTGTTTATTGTATTCGGATATTCATGAAACTAAAACCGGGTATTTTACTATTTTATGGTGTTTATAAACATGAAAAACACTATAAATCGCTTAGTTTCATAAACATCCGAAAACACCATAAAAACAATCAGTTTCATAAACATTTTATACATGGTGTATTAAATCTGGACATGGTGTTTTTATTTTATACATAGATGTGTTAAGTTTGTACGTGACGTTTTTACATTGGTTATAAATAGGTACGTTTTCTGGCATTAATTTACGGATTTTGCATTTTTTTTTGTTTGTGCATGATGTTTTTAGACTATATGTGTTGTTAATATGGACATCATGTTTAAGTAGTTTACACATGGTATTTTACATTTAAATTACACAATTGAAAAAACGCCATGTGAAAAACACCATGTATAAAATCACGACGTTTAGAACGTCATGTTTTTTAGTGTTGAAAAACGCCATAAAACACAATGTGTGAAATTATTTAGTTTAAAAACACCATGAATAAAACTACAATTCAAAAACACGATGAATAAAATTACAGTTCAAAAACACCATGCATAAAAATTGCAGTTCAAAAACACAATGCACAAAATTATAGTTCAAAAACACCATAAATAAGATTGTAATTCAAAAACACCATAAAACGTCTGTTTAAATTATACAGTGCAAAAACGACATAAACACCATGTGTAAATGACGCAACGAAAAAACGTGGTGTTTTGTTTATGTTCAAAACACCATAAAACATCTTCGCAAATAGAAAAAAACCATAAAAACGCAAAAGTTTTAAGAACAATCAATTTTGTTCTTTTTCTGTTTTTAAATATAACAATATTATACTTGTTACAAAGGTAAAAAATGATTTATTTTATGGTGTAATTTGTTTAAAAAATGTTAACGTATAAAACGTTTAAAAAATTTGGTGGAATTAACATGTGACTTGCATTTGCAGCCTCCATTTATGTGTTGACGTTTATACCCTTTAACCTAAAATACACGTGTCACATTCTCGTGGCTTCTCACCACGCTACGTTTAAAAAATTTGGTGGAATTAACATGTGACTTGCATGTGCAGCCTCCATTTATGTGTTGACGTTTATTCCCTTTAACCTAAAATACACGTGTCACATTCTCGTGGCTTCTCACGCTTCTCATGGTTTTTAGCCTTCTTAAAATATCCCTCCCCTATATATATATATAATATGTATGCGTATGCCTGGGTGTATGCATACATATGGATGATGATTTAGGTGTTCTATAAAAAAAACATGTTTGGAATTACAATGCTACTAGCCCGTTCCAAATTGTAAAATGGTTAGATTTGGTTCGGTTTGGTTTTTAAATTTTAACAGGCTCAAAAAGCCCAAAACCTAAAAGCTGAACTCAGAAAACTCAAACTGTAAAACCAAACCGGAAATAAACCATTGATAACGGTTCGGTTTTTATTTTAACGGTTTGATTTTCGTTATTCAAAAACCGTTTTTAACAGATAGGTTTACGATTTCACCTAAAACTATAAAAACCGAACCATTAAGACCCCGAGTTTGACACCATAGCGCTCGCTTCTTATCATATAAGCATCAATCATTCATAAACTATAAGTTGTACATTAAGCTGACTTTGTTACGCACATCAAGCATTAGTTAAAGCAGTATCATCAGCTTAAACAAGTTGTACATACATTGTTGCAGGCTTGCTGCACTACAAGAAAAAAATGAAATTTCCAATGACGATTTACTTCGCAAATGTGTCGGAAACTTGTTTTCCCGATGCATTTATGATGTCAAATTTTTGCTGAAAAATGTCTCGTAGGAAAAAGTTATTAACAAATTTACAACGTAATTTGCGACTTGTTTGCAATAGTAAAAAGCGTAGAGATTTCAGACGTTTTTGCGACACTTATTTCCATACATAATAATAAAAATTAAAAAAGTATTTAAAAAAATGACTTTTTTTATATATTTTTTTTATTAAATGACGTTTTTTAAAGTAACATAGCAAACAACATACTTATGCTTCACCTTGTTTCCTTCCAGCTGCTTGTTTGACTAATACAAACAAATCAACCGTTGACTCCGTCAAATGAGGACCAAGTAAGAGGTCAATTGAACCTGTTCAAAACAGTTGTTTACTTGTTTGTCATGGTTCATTCGGCTAATTGAGTCCTATGCCTATTTACTTAATGTCAATATACACTAGCAAACAATGATTAAAATGATAAAAAAAACATTGATTAGAGTTCTATAAAAGTGTTAAAAGTTTTATAATTTTTTTTTGGATAAAAGATGTGCAACTATATGCTTTTGATTTTTATAATTGAAGAAGCAAACTCTAAACATAAGCTCATGTGTACTCATCAAGCCCCATCACTCCATGTAGACGCCATATAAACAATCAACACCATCACCCCCTCATCACTCTACGTCATTACCACATATGTTATCATCACCCTCTCATCAAGCTCCCATCACCCGTTTTTTTCCCTTTTCTTCATCTTCACGCCGTGAGGGCTGTCACGGGTTTGCCACAACAGGGTGATCATGCCCCTGAGTGTATTGGTGTTGTAAGGGATGGGAGCGTGAAGGAAGGTGGTCAAGCCGGACCCTCCTCACATCTCATTACACATAGTCTTATAGGTTCAGTTTTAGATGCTCCAACAAGAAATAGAATTTTAAATCCATGATGGTTTTGCACTAGTACAGACACACCCATTTGGGGCGGTTAAAATGCCCATATGGGGCGGTTTCCGAACCGCCTTATATGGCATCGCTCTAAAAGATGGTTTTATTTTTTAGGGCGGTGGGCACAACCGCCCCAAATAGAAAAATAACCGCCCCAATAGACAATATAACGGATGTTTAATTTGTTTTTTAGGGCGGTCCAAGCAATCAAATGGGGCGGTTTAGTGGTTGTTTTTTAGGGCGGTCCATATTAGATTGGGGCGGTTTTGGTGCTGTTTTTTTGGAGCGGTCCAGGCGATATGGGGCGGTTTCGTGGTTGTTTTTTGGGGCGGTCCAAGCATTATTATGGGCGGTTTCGTGGGCGGTTTCGTGGTTGTTTTTTAGGGCGGTCCAAGCATTATTTGGGGCGGTTCTTAATTTTTTTTTATCAATATTGAGCTGCTGTATATATACAAATTTCTAGCTGCTGTATAAATATATACAAATTAAACCTGCACTAGTTGCTGTATAAATATAAATTTGTAGCTAGATTCAAATCAACATATATATATATATCATTCATTGGTGTTGTATATACATCTAAATATCCAATGATATCATTCATAACATTACAAAACTTGAAGTTAGAATGCAAGTTTATGTTTATACTTAAAAATACAAACTAAAATCGATCCGAAATCATGTTTGGTTGAGAAACACAAAGTTAAACAGGTGCGGTGACAACTTAATAACCATTTCATCAATCTCGTTACATGTAATGTACTTCTTTTCATTCCACATCTAAAAACATATAAACAAAAGAGTGAGATACAATAAATAAATATATATATACATATAAACAAAAACATATATACATATATATAAACATTAAACACTTACACTTTCTGGAAAATTTTCTTGAAATAAATGAAGAAACTCATACATGTTTTTGATGACGCAATAACCGCATTCCCAATAGTTTTCTTGTTGTATGGCGCACTACATTACATTAACAACAATTATTTAAATACAATCAAATATATCAAAAGGATTAAATTAAACAAACCTTGACCATTTCCCATTTTAATTGCAAGCCCAAAGCCTCTTCAATAAGATATGGAAGGACATAATTTTTCTTGCTTTTGCTCTTCATTATTGAATCTATAATATATCCTTTTTTCTTTAAAGGACAAACTATAAATAGCACCCAATGACCACTACAATAAATAAATCATAAAATAACTAAATTATTTATGTTTGTTACTATATATAAATGTTTTGCAAATAAAGTAAGATAATACATATTACCTTGCTACATATGGTGCAATAAAAAATGGTCTTGCACTGTGAAATGAATACACCTCTAAGATGTGTTGTCTTGTACGATCCGGATATTTCGCACAAATATCACCAGAAATTTCACGTGGATTGAAGAATGCACATCTTGAATTTGGCATTAATGCAAAAAAGTACCTTAAATTGCACTAATGTTTAGTATATATGAATTGGATTGTGTCTAAAGATGTTATTAAAACATATAAAAAAACTTACATTGTAAACAAGTGAATGATACCGACATCAAGCCAATCGTTGCAAAATAACTGCAAAAACTCAACGTATGAAAGACCTTCAACATACCGTTCGCGATACATCCCTTCAGGCGAAGAACAAGTAACTCAATGATCATCGCCAATGAAAGCTGCTAACATTTGAAAAATCCTTGGTGGATCCTAACCCACTTTTTAAATATTTTATCTCATATGTATGTATGTTAATGAGTTAACATTTAAAAAAATTCGGCAGCATTTCCTCTTAACTCCCCAAGTATGTAGATAATCCACAAACTCGTAGGAGTAAGTAGAAAACGTAAACCAAATTTTTCTTAAATGTTAACTCATTAACATACATACATATCCTAAATGAGATAAAATATTTAAAAAGCAGTCCCAATGGGGACTATCTGAATTTTATCTCTATTAGATAAATTTCAGACGGGTATTTATATTCTAAGGATTATACTTAAATAGCAATTGGAATTTTTAAATTTAAATATAAAATTTCAAATTAAGAAATATTTTTTGTTAACTAAGAAATATTTTATGAATGAAAAACAAACATTAAATATTAATATATGTAGCATAATTTTATAAAATAAATAAGAGATAGATGATTTATACCATTTAATATAGATTCAAACGTTGATATTGTTGATCAACCCATAGATGAAAAATACACTTAAACGTCTTCAAAACCTACAAATAAAAAATAAGACGAATGTAAATGGCCCAATAACGATTGAAAATTACAAAAATTTACAGTTAAATGTTAATGGTTATTACCTCGTCTAGATCGATAAGATGTTAATGGCACAAGAATGATCGAAATGAAAAAAATGGAGAAAGATACGTTCAAGCTTAACAGAGATAATAATGGCAGAAAATAACTCGTCTAGATCGATTTAACGTGAAGATGAAAGAAAAACGGTTATATATTCAAATTTTAAAGTAACCGCCCTAAAAAACTAGTACGAAACCGCCCCAAAAGTAAAATTTTAGCTCCAAAAAATAGTGTATAAACCGCCCCAAAAAATATTCTTGAAAAACCGCCCCATTAAACATCAAAACCGCCCCAAATACCACCTTTAAAACCGCCCCAAAAATAATTATATAAACCGCCTTATTAAATACAAAACCGCCCCATTTAAAAACCGCCCCAAATAACAAAACCGCTTCAATAGGTATGAAAACCGCCCCAAAAGGAACCGCCCCATAAAATGTATTTGAAACCGCCTCAAGTATTAAATAAACCGCCCCATATATTAGCATGAAAACTACTTAGCATTTAATGGGGCGGTTTTTATGTAAACCGCCTTAAATAAAAAAACCTAACCGCCCTAAATAAACATATTTGTACTAGTGTTGGTTTTTCCTCTTTATATCAAAATGACACTTGATAATTTTAAAAGCCATTAACATTAGACAAACAAACAAATTTACTTAGTATATTCCTATTTTTTAGTGGGGCCTGAAAGGAATGATGAGCACAAACTTTATCCCTATCTCAGTTTGAATAGAGAGGTTGCTATGAACACAAAAGCCATAAGACCACTCCCATCCATGATTTGGATGGTTGGTCGTTCGGCAATTTCAAAAAAAAAAAAGAAAAATTACTCCAAAACCCACAATCAAGTTGCCCCACCAACCATTGGTTGGGTATTATAATAATAGTAAAAAAGATTTCTATGCCACGTGTATTTTTGTGATTGGTTAATTTTATTAGGTTGGGTTGGTTGTGAATGAGAGTGAAAAAATTAATTTTGGTTGATTGTATGTATGAAAGAGAGAGAAATTAATATTTTATGAAATAGTTTTGGTTGGTTGGTTGTGAATGGGAGTGGTCTAAATATTGTTGAAACTAAACAAATAATATTTAGCAAAAAAAACTAATTTTCTTATTCAATGAGTTGAAAACTGACGACTTTATCTTAAGTGAATATTTTCAAGTAGACATAAACAAATTAAGGTAAGGGGATAAACTAGACAGAGATAAAAAAAAATAATAGAATATATTTATAAAATGAAAACAAAAAATTGCCTTAAGTTATAAAAATTGTTCAGTATGCTTTCAAAACAACACCGCAATTTTTTTTTTTTTTTTGTTATTATAGTTTACTCAAATAATTAGGTAATGCATTTGAACCTATGTGTTATAAAATAGTTACAACATGCTGCTATTTAAAGAAAGCATACAATTTATAATAATATTTATAAAAGGTAGGAGACTTAACCATAATGGTCTTCAACTCTCACCTATTAAAAGACTAAGCATGTGTGAATTGAGTTTTGGTCGAGAAGGATGTCTCTATAGTAATAATTATATATTTATATGAAACCATTAAAATAATTAACTTTTGAGCAAATTTTGATCCTTTAAAGTTATTAAGATTAAATCTCACCTTTAAAAGTCTATAAAAATGCTTCTAGAAGCAGCAGTTCAGGTTAGTTTTACAATATCTCTCATCTTCTCCTAAAAGTCTCTAAAATGCTTCTAAAATACCGTATTGTTTGTTTAAAAGTAGCCAATTACATTTTTTTATATGAAAATGATCAGATTAATCATTAATTAGGTTAATTTTATCCCTTGATGTTAATTATTTGTTGAACTGTTGAAACATAATTACTAATTATAGATTCTGGAACATAATAACACCAATGGTACACATATGCAGGAAATTTATACATCAAAACCATCATAAGAAACTCAGCAATAATCTTGAAGATATAAGAAAGTAAATCACAACTTCCACAAAACAATTTGAAGGTACATATTTTTTGTATTGAAATTAATATTTGATCTATTTTTATTGTAGCTTATTATTAAAATTTTACACATTTAACTCATTTGAGATAAAAATGTGAATATTAAATTTTAGGTGGTGAAGGAAAGTCGTTGTCGTTATTAGATGGCTATTTTGAGGCAATCAAGAATAATATACATTGTTATCATCATCCATTTAATGGTAAAATTATATTAATATAACTTGCAGCTTATTTAATAATCCTCAGTTTTGTCTAATTATATTAAAGTTTCCAGCAAATTAATATGTGGAACAAAATGGCTACATAAGGTAAGAAAGGCTTCTAAAGATGCAGTTTGTGTATCAAAGTTAAGAAGCTCGAAAATACTGGTCGAAAAAGCAATATGCATGTATTGGACATGAGAACTACTGGAGTTCATCTAAATTATTGGTAAGTTTTATATGACATAGTTTATATATATATATATATATATATATATATATATTATATATATATATATATATATATATATATACAGGGGCGGAGGTTTATTTGGGCCCGGGGGTGCCCCGGCCCCTTACGTTTTTCGGGCCAGAATTCTTAATATATTAGTTTTCGGTCGAAAAAGTTTATAGGTGTTGAGCCCGGCCCCTCCGGTTTTTTCTTCCTAAAATTTCTTGGGCCCCCTTAGATTTTAAAAATAATAAAGTTAATCTTATATTTTAAGTTTTAACATTACCTTTAAGGGTTCACAGTGTCGATTGTTGTCTAATTCTTTAGCCGATTTTGAGTAAAATTAAAATGGGCCTTAAAAACTAAAATGAGCCTTAACCATTAAACATTACATATTACCTTATGTAAAAAAAATCTAGCAAGGCCCAAATTTATATATCTGAGTGGTTGATCAGTGATTAAATGCTTCTTCCTGCTTGGCTGCTGCTTCTACTTCTTCATCGGTTCAGCCGTTCTCACGTTTTGCACTAACACACTGTTACTCTGTTACCACTTCTTCTTCATCTTCCTTCCAAGTTCCAAGTTCCAAGATACATGTTCGATCATTCTTCTGCTTCACTGATTTGTCAAATGATTTATGAGTTATTGAGTTTATTGATTAAAATTTGTGAATTGTTTGTTAGAAATTTATGAGTTATTGAGTTTATTTATTGGTTATAGTTTATTGATTAGTTAATTGGTTATAGAATTTGACCTGACCCGAATTACCATTTGTCGACTAAGATTTTTAGCCCGAAACATAGCAATAAGAAAAAAAAATTTAACCTATAACTTTCGGCCCCCTTGGATATTTTTTCCAAGCTCCGTCACTGTATATATATATATATATCAGTATATAGGGGAAGGTTCCATTGTTAACCCTTCCTTATAGCGTTAACCGCTTAACCCTAGCGTTTTTTGCCCGAATCTTTGGTTTTTTTTCATGGTTTTTATTATACATAAATAGGGTGTTTCTTTTTTGTGTTTTTGCTAATTCATCACCGTTTAGAAGTTATAGTAAGTGTAAGTTACTTACACTTACTTACATCAGATAGGGATTGTAAGTAAGTGTAAGTAACTTACACTTACTATAACTTCTAAACGGTGATGAATTAGCAAAAACACAAAAAGAAATCCCCCCTATTTATGTATAATAAAAACCATGAAAAAAAAACAAAGATTCGGGTAAAAAACGCTAGGGTTAAGCGGTTAATGCTATAAGGAAGGGTTAACATTTGATCCTTCCCCTCAGTATATATATATATATTTAAAATCACTTTGTGATAATGATGAAAATCGACATATAATTTCAATGCTAAAATTCTTATGAACTGCTATCAGCAATGCCATCAAATGAGTTTGAATGCTATACTTCTCTGTTTTGAATGAATGCCTGTTATCGATTGTTTTATGTCTTCAATAGTATTAAGACTGATGGTATTGACATTTTTTTTTATCTAATTTTTGGTGTGTATGTATATTTTATATGTTTAAGTAATGTGTTTGTTTGCAATTTTGTCTATCCCTTGACCTAATTGCCCTCACATAATGTGTTACAAATGTTTATAGTTAGGGATTATATGAGTAATTTATGAAACTATGAATCAAAAGCATGGTTGTAGAAGTCGCTAGGCGCTAGTCGGGCGACGAGGTACCGCCTAGGGATTAATCGGAGCTAGGCGGATTGGAATTGTTATATGTAATTTTACAAATATTTATTATATACACACATTAATATCAATAATTTAATATAATACTTCAAATATATTAAAAAATAAACTTAAACATACTAAGTCAAGTACTTCAAATTACAAACTAAAACACAAAGGGGGCAGGAGTTTGTGTTTGGAAGGTTAGGATTTGCAATTCAGAAAGGGTTGGCGGCGCAGCTTGTTGCCCGTCTACCTGCTGTTTTGATGTAACTTTCTTATTGGCATTTGATATCAAAATGATCATCATTATATTTAAAAAAAAAAAAACACAAAATTCTGAGTTTATAGATGGATTTCGATATTTAGTGGCAGGGTTCAATGTTTCAGATGTTGGATTTGATGTTTTAGAGACATATTAAGTATTTAGGGTGGAAAAAATGTCTCGAATAATCACTTATCTGGGTTATTTTTACTCGAAAAAAGCCAAAAAAACAAAGAAAACCAAAATAAAGAAAAAAAAGGCCGCCTAGGGCAAAATCGAGAAGGAAGCCGGGCGCCTAGCGCTTAGGCCGATTTTTACAACCATGATCAAAAGTGAGATATTATCAAACCCTAATGACCGTCTCCATAATTTACTCTTATTATTAAAAGTTACTTATTCAAACATAAACAAGAAGTAACTTAGTTTTATTTAATACAGCGGTAAAAGTAAAATATATACTTTTTTTTTAATGAAAAGGTTTGCCGTTTGCATAGATACTTCTAAAGTTGCAAGATTTTGAGATGTTCGGGTAAAAGTAAAATATATACTTTTTGAACTACCAACTAATTAACTGCTGGATACTTCGTACGCAGTCTTCAATGGCTAAAGGATGCCCGAGCTTGCCATTAGTCCATATGGACAGAGCCCCTAGCCTACTAGCAACCAATTCCCGGGGAAAACCCGACCCAAACACCCACCCAAAGGCACGGCGATGAAATGCCGGAAAAACCGGGTGGGATCAAGGATCGAACTCAGGACCTGAGTCTCCTATCACTTCTCCAATACCTTCATCTTAAATGTTATTTAAATATTATTTAATTATATATATTCTACCGTCACTTCAAACTAGTATTAAGTGCAATTTAAATATTATTTAATTATATATATTCTACCTTTTCAATTTTAATTGTCTCTCTTTTCAAGTTATTCTTCTCGTTGGTGTCTATTTGCACATCTTATAGCAAATGGAATAAATGTGATTTGATTTACATTCTTCTTCACCAACATCCCTTTGTTGGAATTTTTTTAATTACAAATTTCATTTTCGAGTTTTTATGGTGGGAACCTTTTCAAATTAAGATGTTATTAAATGACAAATGTCAATCCAAGTAACTTTTTTTCATGTTAAAGTGTGATTAAATAAGTGTGATGTCTCTTACACTTCATAAAATGCTAGGTAAGAAATAAACACTAAAAAATAAGTGTAGGAGGCATCACACTTAATTAAGTGGCGTCGAGAGACGTTCGACTATTAGATGATGAAGAGAGAGTGCTTTGGTTGTTAACTTTTCTTTTTCTAAACAACAGTTGATTGGTTTACACATACAAATTTTTTTTTTTTGTATCAGTCACACCATATATGTCTCACTAATTTAAAAGAAAACCTATGACTATGGTGAGTAGTAATTCGACTTTTAACGAATTCTTTAGTTTAGGGTTATGGATTAACTTGCTACTTGAGGTTTCTATTTAAGCGTAAATTCACATGTTAACCAACACTAGTTCATGAATTTAAAATAAACTTTAAATACACACATACGTAAAACTTAAGCAGAATAATAACGTAAATTCATATGTAAATTAACACTTATGAAATTTAGATTAGGATTCATATATGAATTAAACGATAGCTCATATCTGAGTGCATATTTAGCTAATTAAAATGTATATATAATAATTATAGTCAAATTTATAGCATAGCCCTTGAACAATCATGAGCACTCTCATTTGATTACTCTACCTTCATCTTTATTTTTAAGAAGATTTCCTTTAGTTTTCATTTTTATTAAAAGTTTTGATCTTTAAAATTTTAAGTTTATAAAGAATGATTATCTGAATATATTGGTCTACCATTTTTCATCTTAATACTTTTTTTTAAATATTAAAAGAATAGATTAAAATTATAAAATAACTACATGGAGATAAAGACAAAAAAAAAAGAAGAAGAAGATGCTATAGATTAAACAAAATTTAAAGATAAATTAAAAAAGAAAAGATATTTAGTTAAATTATCTTCTAATAAACAAAGGTTTATATGAACACATGATATGTTTCTACAACACTTCAAGTTTTATTTTTCGCCTCTTCTTTTATTAAATAAATCTTATATTAAATAATAATATTAAATATTAAGTATACTTTATACCTTTTTAAAATAAAAAAATTTCAATACATTAAAATATAATAATATTAAAAATGCACTTTAAAAAAACAAATTATATTATATAATATATAAGATTTTTAAAACTATTTTTTGAATCAAAATGTTTAAAGAAAAAAACACTAAAAAATTTAGCATTTAAAAAACTAATATTATTATTTCAATATTTAAAATATTAAGTTATACGAAGTGATAATCATATTTATATTAAAAAAATATTTTATATTATCTAAACTTTATTTGTTAATTGATGTATATTTATTATATTTCTTTGTTTAAATCTTTGTAATGCAGAGGACTAACCTAGTAAATATATAAATAGAAGATTAAGTTGTGAATGATCTATAGTATTAGTATATATTTTTTTAATTTTTAATTATCTCACTCGTAACCATTATATTAGAAACCTCAATATTGAGGGATGACAACGAATTTGAATCGAATATGAGACGAGCTTTTATAACAAGGTATTATGTTGGAACTAAAAACTCAACTCAAACCTGATTTGTTTACATCTTATTAATTTAAACAAAGATCTATAAATTAGAAGTTTCTTTAGAAACAATCTTCTATCATAGAGAAACAAAATTCTATCACAGAGGAACAAAAACAAGATTTGTCTTTATTTTATCCCAACACGGCAACACCAATGTTTAGTGAGTTACTTGAGAACATTTTTAAATATAAACAAGGATTAAAAAAAGGGAAAATTACCAAAATGGACACTTTGACCAAAAATTTCTCCAAAATGTCCATTTGACTTTCCAAATGCCAAAATGTCCATAGCCTTTACAGGCGCCGACGCCTGTGTACACACGGGCGGGCGCCTGTGTAATATCCAATCAAAAAACGCCACGTTTTCTACACAGGCGCCCACGCCCCTTAAAAACCACGAACGCCCGTATAAAAAAAAGTTGTCACGGGCGTCGGGCCCACACTGACACATCTGTCACGGGCGTCCGACCGTAAAGAAAAAAAAAAAAAAAAAATCCCGGGTCAAGTCACAGGCGCCCAGACCACCTACACAGGCGCCCGAACCGACCACACGGGCGCCCAAACCTAGTTACGGGCGTCCAAACTTTTTTTTTCGGAAAAAGTGCCACAGGCGCCCGCCTGTAACACACAGGCGCCCGCCTGTAACACACAGGCGCCCGCCTGTGTAGTACAGGCGTCCGCCCGTACAAGTTTTTTTTTTTTTTTTTTTTTTTTTTTTTTTTTGAATCTTTATTTTATAGGCGTCCGACCATAAAGACGGGTATATATATGCGTAAAGTGTCCCTACCTAAAACGCTCACTTTTTTTTTTGCAAACAAATTTGAAATGGAGTTTACGGTGTTTCGTTTATTTTTTGAATCTTTATTCTACATCTACAAATGTTGTCTGTGTTTCGTTTATTCTACATCTCCATTTCAAATTTGTTTGCAAAAAAAAAAGTGAGCGTTTTAGGTAGGGACACTTTACGCATATATATACCCGTCTTTATGGTCGGACGCCTATAAAATAAAGATTCAAAAAAAAAAAAAAAAAAAAAAAAAAAAAAACTTGTACGGGCGGACGCCTGTACTACACAGGCGGGCGCCTGTGTGTTACAGGCGGGCGCCTGTGGCACTTTTTCCGAAAAAAAAAGTTTGGACGCCCGTAACTAGGTTTGGGCGCCCGTGTGGTCGGTTCGGGCGCCTGTGTAGGTGGTCTGGGCGCCTGTGACTTGACCCGGGATTTTTTTTTTTTTTTTTTTCTTTACGGTCGGACGCCCGTGACAGATGTGTCAGTGTGGGCCCGACGCCCGTGACAACTTTTTTTTTATACGGGCGTTCGTGGTTTTTAAGGGGCGTGGGCGCCTGTGTAGAAAACGTGGCGTTTTTTGATTGGATATTACACAGGCGCCCGCCCGTGTGTACACAGGCGTCGGCGCCTGTAAAGGCTATGGACATTTTGGCATTTGGAAAGTCAAATGGACATTTTGGAGAAATTTTTGGTCAAAGTGTCCATTTTGGTAATTTTCCCTTAAAAAAAATTAAAAAGTCAAAAACGTTCATTTCCCGGTTTTTTCCAAACTTGATATATTCGCTCAGTGATTTGGTTATATCGAATCATTTGAAAACGTCTCCACTCAAATACCTTCAAGTCTTCTTCCGGTCAATAAACCCTAATTCTCCGACAATGTTAAGTATTTTCTAAACAAAAATCGTCAAGTTGTATATCCGTAAGGAATTTATCAGCGGCAGCTGCAGTTGAATCATTTGTCACGATCAACAAGTGATTTTTGAGGTAAGAAGTCTTTGATTCATCTCGTTTGATATGATTTTTCATTTCTGCATTTCTATATTCGTGGAAATCAGGTTATGTCACCGGAAATACGATGGAATTACGTTAAGCACTTAAGTTTGATTGAGTTAATCAATATAGTATGGCAAGTCAATCTAGGCAAATTAGCTCTAGCGTGTATGAACTGTAGATTTGATTACCTAAACTGCCAAATGCAGAATCTATTATTAGTTATTTATGTGCCTTTTCATTTTTAGTTTATATATCTTGTTGAATGTACTTATTTTATGTTATTTGATTTCATGTAAACTGAATTGAGGTTATTGAATTGTTGATTTCAGTATTTAATGTTAAGGATTTGATGAATGATATGCATTAATAAATTTAACGCAACCATTGAACTGACCCTTTCATATAAGCTTTCCTTTTCCTAAATTATACAAGTAATTTTCTATGCGAAAATGAACTGTCTAACAGTTAAAGAATAGTTGAAGCATAAAAAGTGCTATATCCAACATATTACCAAAAAAAAACACAAATCTCATGTTCATTAATTTTTAGTAGTGAAAACATATCCCTTTTGTGTAGAACTTGGAAGATTAAACAATGTTGATCAACATGATAAATGTAGGTGGTACCGAATTTGTTTGAAAAAGGATAATTATTATGATTGAATATTTGGTATTTGAATTTTAATGACCTTCCGTTTGACATTTGGAAAACTATTTCAGGAACTCGTTTTAATTATATAAGCTTGGCTTACAACACGGGTATCAAGATGAGCCTTGTAGAATCACACTATGGTTTATTGTCATCAGAATCAGACATGGATTTTGTTCACCATATAGCCTTATTTGCAGCACTTCTTTGTGCATGCATTGTATTTGGTCATCTTCTTGAAGAAAGTCGATGGATAAATGAATCTATCACTGCTCTTACAATTGTGAGTTACAGGCTTGATATATGAAATCTTATTATAAATGAAGGTTTTACTTTTGTTTGGTTATGCAATTTTGTGTAATCAAAGGCACAAAAGTAACTCATCTAGGCGCCTAGGCAAGGTGAGGCATAGCAATAATGCCTTGTGTCTATCAAGGCACTCACACGAGGATTTTGGCCAAATTTAATTTTGCAAAAACAAGGGTGAAACATTTAAAATGGTCTGGAACCAACCTAAACATGTCTACAAACCCCCAAAAAATGATTTGTTTATATTATGCGCCTTTCTCCTAGGTGCAAAGGATGACACAAGCAAATATAGCTACACCTTTCCTTTCACTAAGGTCCTAAATGCAAGTCATACTCAATTGAGGCAAGCTTTTGTAATTATTAAGAAGACAAAACTTATAAAAGGGTATTGTGCTGACAGGGTTTAGGCACAGGAAGTATCATATACTAACTTCTGGTGGTACACGCTCACAGATATTGGAATTCAAGCAGGAATTTTTCTTTATATATCTTCTTCCACCAATTATCTTCAATGCTGGGTATGTATTTTTAAAGGAGTTAAAAACTGTTATGACTTGGCAACATACAATTAGATAAGGACATCTGGTTAGACCTATACATTTGATTCCTTTATGTGTGTATACTATTTCATAATTTCAAGTTATAAAAATAATCTTTTTGACCTTTTTTACTTGCGCAGATATGTTCTAGTGTCCTACATTTTCCTATAAATGAGTACTCGACTAATTTGATACATGTTCACAAACCGGTTGCAAGGTTCCCCTAGCTGCAAGAAGTGCAATATTTTTTGTGGGGACTCTTGGAATATTTACTATCTGGAGAACATTAGTAGATAGAATACTAATATACTTTTTTAAAAATAAATGTTATATAGAGAGTATTTAGACATGGGGCTATGAGTCTTTCTATTGAAACTCCAATAGTCGCAAATTCTTATGCAAAATATTTGCTAAATCTCATATTGTCTTCTTCTTTACAAGTGTTTCAATGTATCTAATTAACGTTGTTTCTAATACGAGTTAGTGATTACCAGGTTTCAGGTTAAAAAGAAACAGTTTTTTCAAAATTTCACGACTATTACCTTGTTTGGAGCTATCGGGACATTGGTATCCTTTTCTATTATATCATTTGGTATGTTAAGATGCTTAATAGTTCTTATATAGAAGAAATATTAGTTTTCATTTATCTAGTGCTATCCAATATTGATTGTAATTGCTTTGTAGTATATGTCATTGATTGCTCATGTGTTGTGTGTATGTATATGTTCTCACACAAATCACACATATCCGAAGGTGCTGTAATATTTATTTTGTTGCTTGCAGTCACATGCTATATAATAGCTTTGGAAGCTATACTAGTGATATTTGCTTATATTATAGAGTTAAATGCCAAAATGGTCCCTGTGTTTATATCAAAAATGACATTTTAGTCCCTAAATAAAATTTGTTGCCATTTTAATCCTTGTTTTTTAATTTAGTTGCCGATATAGTCCTTCGTCAAAATTTTTGTTGCCATTTTACTCCTTGTGTTTGAAATTTAATTGCCAATATAGTCCCTAAAATGGCAACTAGAAGGACTATATTGGCAACTAAATTAAAACATAAGGACTACAATGGCAACAAATTTTATTTAGGGACTAAAAGGGCATTTTCGATATAAACACAGGGACCATTTTGGCATTTAACTCAAATTATTGTTTGGAGCTATTGGGACATTGGTATCCTTTTCTATTATATCATTTGGTATGTTAAGATGCTTAATAGTTCTTATATAGAAGAAATATTAGTTTTCATTTATCTAGTGCTATCCAATATTGATTGTAATTGCTTTGCAGTATATGTCATTGATTGCTCATGTGTTGTGTGCATGTATATGTTCTCACACAAATCACACATATCCGAAGGTGCTGTAATATTTATTTTGTTGCTTGCAGTCACATGCTATATAATAGCTTTGGAAGCTATAATAGTGATATTTGCTTATATTATAATATTGCTCCTTTTTGTGGCCGGATTTCTTGAGCATTTATGACATTTTCATTTGGTTATGTCATTTGTCAGATTGTAATTTAAAATTTTAAATTCAGGCGCCACACATTTGTTTCCTAAACTAGGCATTGATTATCTTGACATGAAAGATTATCTAGGTATGCTCTCTTTTCGTCTGGATTTTCTTTTTTGTTATATCATATACTTTTTTCTCTCAAACTCCGAGAGGGAACTCATATCCTTGCTCATTCCTAATATGACACCAGTCAGTTAAAGTTGGAATTCGAAGGTTCAATTCCCAGAGTTGACAATTCTGTAGTCATAGGAGTAGATTAGATTCCCATTCAAAAAATAAAAAATAAAAGTTGAAACGTAAATAAATACTTACTCAAAATATATAACTATACAAGTTTAACCTAGATCATGTTTTGCTTACTTAATTCATTGAAATTGCTATCTCTTGGTCTAATTATGGGAAGCACTTGGAGCCATCTTTTCTGCAACAGATTCGGTTTGCACCTTACAGGTAAATATGATGTATTGAAATATTGGTTGTTAATCAGATGGAGAATAAGAACACATATCATTACTTTGATTAATTTGGTATTTGTACAGGTTCTTAATCAGGAAGAAACACCATTATTATACAGTCTAGTGTTTGGAGAGGGTGTGGTTAATGATGCCACATCTGTTGTACTTTTTAATGCAATTACAAAATTTGATCTATCAGACGTGAATGCCTTCATTGCACTTACATTTGCTGGAAATTTCTTGTCATTATTCGTATTAAGTACTTTTTTGGGAGTTTTGGTAAGTCCTATACATATATATACACATATGTGTGTATGTCTAAATGACACTCTGTTGTTTAATAGGTGGGGTTGCTTTGTTCATTCATCATTAGAACACTGTATTTTGGAAGGTTAGCAGTTATTTGCTCTCAACCTACTTTATTTCTGCAAATATTTGCTTGATTATTTAAGTAATTTGTACGTCTCTGACTCAAATTCACATGATGCATTTATTTAGGGAGTCAACGGACCGTGAAGTCTCTCTTATGATACTCATGGCTTATCTTTCATATCTTTTAGCAGAAGTAAGTACTCTAATCAGTAATGATGCATTTATGACACTTAATATATACACCTGGCTTGTTTTTAGTAGTTGGTCTTGATGATAATTTTATCTTTCATCCAGGTTTTTGGATTAAGTGGAATCCTTACCGTATTCTTTTGTGGTATTGTAATGTCACACTATGCTTGGCATAATGTCACTATCAATTCACAAGTCACTACAAAGTGTGTTATCTATTGCTTGTTTAATCTCTACCACCTTTAAAAAATATTTATAGTTTTCTATTTAATTGTTCATATGATCTTGTTTGATTGCAGACATGCTTTTGCAACAATGTCATTTATTGCTGAAATCTTCATCTTCATGTATGTTGGTATGGATGCACTTGATGTTGGAAAATGGAAATTTGTCAAAGACAGGTAACCTTATTATATATTTAACATCGTGAATCTTTCACTAATGGGTCAATTTGGGTTGTGTTATGTTTCAAATAGTTAATACAACAAGATTAGCAACAAAGATAAACAGGTTGAAACTTGCCTAAATTTTATTTGAAAGCAAAGAACCTTCTAAATCTTGTTATTTAAACATTTTTTAATTATTATAATAATATTGTTTTGCAATCACAATGAGCACTTTCATTTTTCTTAAAATTTTTAAAAACGACACAAAAAAGTGTTAGTAGGTCAACTCAACCCAGACCCACCCATAGTATAACGATTTGTTTAGACTGACTTGTTACCCAACCAACTCAAGTCCCAACCCACTTGTCTATTATTTAAGAATCTAATTCTACAGTCCAAGAAAATCATTTGGGGCAAGTGCACTACTGCTTGGACTTATTATGTTTGGAAGAGCATGTTTTGTGTTCCCGATTTCAATAATATCCAACTTAATCACAAAGCCTACGAATAACAAAATCGAGTTTAAGCAGCAGGTATTTAACTTGAACTGGTTTTAAGTTTTCTTGGCCCATTAATAACTCTGTATGCATATATTAATTAACTTACTTTATATATACCTCTCAAAAGTCAAAACTTGGTTTAATATCATGTTTACCCAACAAAAACTCATAATACCAAATATACCCATTTTTTTAATTTATGATGTTAATATCTCTTCAAGGGAATGATTGGGATAGGAGTTCTTAGAGACATTAGATAGAGGTTATATGGATTTTTAGGGAGTGCATAGGTTTGGCTTAGCTTTTTCTTGGTTTATAAAATTTTTAGGGGTGCATATAGGTACTTAATTTCAAGGGTTTGGTGATACATTATATTGTCTCTTGCTCTTTCAAAATGGGCGAGTTGGGTAGCGGATTTGAACAGATGCGGGTCAGAACATGTTTAATTTAAGCAAAATTAGGTTGGGTTCAAATGGATTGCTTTCAAAAACATAAATTTGGTTTAAGTCAAAATATGTTGGAACTAAACAAATAGTTCATTAGGATAATTTTTAAAGATTTTCTCATCAAATATGTTATTAATCATTTTTAAACGTTTGAAGCCATTGCATTCACACAGTTTTTAGGTTACCTATCTTGACCCGTATTATGTTAAAGAGTTGCCCGTCTCAACCCATTTCATGTTATAATGCTACATATTTCAACTCATTATATAATAATTGTTCACTCAAATCAACCCATTTGTTTTGATCTGGATGAATATTGTCACCTCTAATTCATCTCATTCTTTTCAAACCTTATAAATAGCTTTGCTACGAGTAAAATTTTTGCAGGGACGATACAATGAGTAACCTTCCCATTGGTAGTAAATTCTATACCCTGAAAACTTAAAATTTTATCATGTTTACTTACCAACCAAAATGTTTATATCAAATATGCTCATTCAAAACAAATAAAAATTCATATTTACTCATTTGTTTCTCTACCTCCTAGCCCTCCAAACTCTCAAATGCCAAGGCAAGTTTTAAGATAGGTATAAATGTCATTAAAAGGGATCTATGATATTATGATTATTTTGGGTAAATATGATATTATATGACTTAGATTTCCAGGGAATTTAGAGAAAACACATTGGTTTTAAGGTGGATTGTGAAACAAATTTCGTTTATAGGCTTTCTGCAATGCGTGAGAGTGGACTCCTTGAGTTTGCTACTTGAACAAACGAACTAAAAAGAGATTTTCTTTTTATTTTTTATTATAATAATTCATTTAACATAAAATATGATTTTTCTTTAATTACTTTTAATTGTAAACTTTTATTAAATCTAGATACAACATTTTCTTTTGACTTTTTTTTTTTCAACCTCCGATATGAATTTTGTTAAAAAGCAAGTTGTTTAAAAAAGAAGTATTTTTTGGTCTTGTGAATATTAAAACATGATTTATTTTCTGAACAATTTGGTTTTCAACAAAATTTATATCAGATAATACAAAAAAAAAAAGTAACCAAACTGGTGTGATTAGATTGTCAAAAAAGTAAAAACATTATAAGTTTTCAAAGAAAAATCAATTTGTATGTTAAATGAATTAAAGGAATAAAAAATAAAGAAAATCTTTTTGAGTCCGCTTGTTAAAGTAGCGAACTCGTTATAATATCAATTTCTATTAAACCAAGTTTCTAAGAGAATATATGAAATTATCTCTTAACCTTGTTGGCTATATATGTAAATATGATAAAATGCAACTTTTTGCAAGTATATCTGAAAAAATTATTAATCTCTCACAGGTCACAGTTTGGTGGGCTGGTCTAATGCGAGGTGCTGTCTCTGTGGCACTAGCTTATAAAAAGGTAAAAAAACTAATGGATCATAACATTTTTTTTTTCAAAAATCAAGATTAATTCTGCATATGCTTTATGCTGATTTTTGAAGCACATGCAGTTTACTCGGTCCGATGAACAACATATGAAGCCAGCAAATGCACTATTGATCACCAGCACCATTATTATAGTTCTTTTTAGCACCATGGTAATTATCTCAAATTATAGTTTATTTAATCAACTATCGTTTTTTTGTAACCATAAGAACCCGTTACAAAAAAGCTCAATAGACCCATCAATACTCTAACCAATGAGATTGAGGTATGACACAATTGACAATTACAATATTTATGATAAATTGTTAACTGTTTTATTATTTATAGGTGTTTGGATTGTTGACTAAGCCTATAATAAACTTCTTGTTCCATAAATCTTCATACGTTGACCACACGCAACCCTCAAGTCCGAAGTCAATCATGATGCCGCTTATCGGTCATAGACTTGGTGTAGAAGCCGAAATAGGAGATGAAGAAACTACTACGGAGACAATAACCAATCTTAAAGTCATGTTTAGCAATCCTACAAACGCAATTCATTATTATTGGCGGAAGTTCGATGATGCTTTCATGCGCCCAGTTTTTGGCGGAAGAGGGTTCATTTCTTACGTTACTGGTACTCGTGACCTGATGTTGACGTGACATTAAACGGGACAATGTGTGATGACATGCCATTAAGCCCTATTATACATAGCAAGATTTTTTTTGGCATTGGAGAGGCATTTTTGGTATTAAACATGTGTATAAATGTATATTCAAATGAGCACGTCTTATTTTGTTATTATTAAATTTCAACCATTCAATTTTATATTTCATGAAAATCACCAATATAAACAAGCTAGTCCAAATATCTGATCAAAAAAAGTATTGCGTTTTAGTTTTTATAAAATAGACATATTAAAAAACAAATTAAGAAAGAACTATAGATTAATTATTGTTGGATTTGGCAAATGAGAAGATTTTAGGCTTGTTTTAATCAATGAATCTTTTCTTGGGTCTAAGTTAAAAATCTCGGTTATTTATCTATTTATACCTCATGATTGTATTTTAATCTTCGTATTGGGAATAATAAAAAACTTTAGGCGGAGTTTGTGAAGGTAGATTGCATCAACTAAACCATGTTAAATTGTTGTGATTTTTTTTTTTTTAATTTTCTGTATGATATTCGTTTGTTCTATGTGTTTGGTTTTTGTTTGCATGTGACACATGATTACCAACACTTGTAACTATTTAACTTATAAATCAGTAAAGTGTTAAAGAAACAAAGATTTATTTTGTGAGAAGCTTAAAATATTAGAATATGAAAGTATGGTTACTACAATATTGAACTTGTAATACACTTTTAGGTGAGGCTAAATATAACCCGATTGATTTATTAGTTTTTTTTTTTTTTAAATGCCCTTGAAAATATTTCCTTTATATGCATACATGTTAAAAACAAAATGAGTTTACATGCATCATCTTTATCATCTACACAATTATACATTATATTTAAGTCAAATCAATCATATCATACATACATAACTTTTACTTATACATATTTTTAAATATATTTATAATATCAAAAAATATAAAAATAATATTATTAGTACACTGGTGTAACAATAACACAACTCATTGAGAATCCATATAAAATCTGAGTCAAAACGAGAAACATATGAGGCAGTGCCTCAGTGGTACCCCAGGATTCTTCAAAATAGGAGGTATCGGGTTCGAAACCCTCCTGCAACGAAAAAGGGGTCTGAGGTTGGTCAGCCCAGTGGGGTTTCCTCCCGGGGTGGTTGTGGGGGCTCATGGGAGGTCCAGGTAACTAGACATTGGTGACATGATCTGGAAACAGTGAGCTCACACAATTGAGACGTTCGCCGTTAAAAAAAAAAGGATTACTACTCCCTTAATAAAAATGACCTAAATTAGCTGGTTTTCGTACAAACACAAAAATGTGACTGTTCATAAGCCGTTGGGTTCATGAACGTGGCCCATGGGGCCCTTTTCGACCGTTGGGCATCCTCTCTTTATTATTCCCCTTTTATGCTTCTTTTTATTTTTTTTTTATCAACGTTCTTCCCGTCACGCTCCTTTTTGTGCCGTTGTGTGTGAAATGTGAATCATACTTTTTGTTTCCTTCTTAAATATAACCACTATTAACAATCATCTTCTTCATCGTGTCAGAGAGAAAGAGATAGAGAGAGAGAGTGAGTGAGGGAGGGACCGTAGCCATTAACGTTCTGCTTCTGATCGTAAGGTAAGATCTCTTCCATTCGTAAGTGATTTCGGTGTTTCTCGATTTCCTTACTTTCGATCAACGTATTCAGTCTCTGATTTTGTTACTTACGCCTAATTCTAGGAGTTTTGAAGTTAGTGATTGCTAGTTAGGGTTAATTGAAAGAAAATGCAACATTTCAACGCATAATTCGTTCATACATAGCGTACTTATCATTCTTTTTTGTATAACTATATGTATATGATTGATATTAATCGTAAATGATGTGAAAGTATGTTAGATTTTGGTGCAACTGCATCTACAATTGCAGACAAATGTAAGTACGTGTAATGTGAAGGTGAAATTATGTCAAATTTCGGTGCCAGATCGCAGTGTTACTAGGTGAAATCACTTGGTTTTGTGATTTTTTTTTTTTCCGATTTCGTGACATTCGATCAACGCCGTTAGTCTCTGATTTTGTTACATACGGCCAAATTCTCTTACTTTTGAATTTAGTAATAACTAATTAGGGTTACCTAAAATGCAACATTTTAACGCATAATTCATGATACATAACATAGTTAACATTCACTATTGTGCGATTTTATGTACTTACTCCTAATTCTGAGAGTTTTGAAGTTACTCGTTACTAATTGGGTTTAATTGCTCCAAAATTCCACATTTCAACGCATAATTCAGTTTACAAAACTTAACGAACTTCTATTTTTGTGCGATTGTATATAATTGATAGATGTTAGTATGTAGTAGAAGTAAAATATGCTAGATTTTGGTGCAAATATATCTCCAATTGCAGGAAAATGCAAGTACCTGTGAAAATATGTCACATATTCGGTGCAAGATCGGAGTTTTTACTTGATGAAGTCACATGGTTTTGTTTTGGTTAAACAACTTTCTGGAAATAAATGTTCTACGTACCTGAAGGTGATTTAGGGGAAATTGTTATTTTGAGTTTACTAATTTTAAAAATTTTGGGATGATGAAGAGGAAGAAGAAATGGAGATGAAGAGCAAGTTATCAGCACACTGGTGGTGGTTTGACAGTCAGAGCAACAGCATCCCTAGGAAATCTCCATGGCTACACTCCACTCTAGCAGGTACATTATGCTTGTATCTGCTTTAATTGCATATTTCTTTGAAATTGAGTTAGTTTTAGTAAGTGTGTGTGATCAGGCTAATGCCAGATGATTAGCTTTAAAGACTCTTGTACATGGGCAATCAGCTTCAGGCTTCTGCCTTTTTGGTTGTACATAGAAGTTGTATATATATTTGAGCATTTAGGGTTTTGTTATCTGAATTTTGAATGTTTAAGGATTAACAGTAATGCAGTTGATTAGTTAGCCGTTCAAAAAAAAAAAGATTAACAGTAATGCATTGTCAAAACTCAAAAGCCCACAAGGCGCGTGCTGCGTAGCCCAGGCGCAGCCTTGTCTCTCACTTCAAAAGCCTCATTTTCAGGCACTCAGGTTCATTTTCAGGCCAAATTTCAACCAAACATAATCCCTGAAATAATGATGCTAGCCCAAAACAAGCCTAGAACATGTTTAAAACCCCTATAATTGGTTTTCAAATATTTATGCGTCTTGCATTCAGGGACCTTATCGCCTTGGTGTGCTTTTTTAAACTAAGGGGTTTGTAGATATCAAATACTATCTGTCAACAGTTGTTTTTTATATCCTGCTATCTAAATCTACAAGAATAAAAAGGCTGAAACTTAAACTATAACTTGATGATAGAACTGGACGAGAAGACAGAGGCAATGCTTAAACTAATTGAGGAAGATGCAGATTCATTCGCAAAACGTGCAGAAATGTACTACAAGAAGCGACCTGAGCTCATCAACATCGTTGAAGATTTGTATCGAGCTCACCGCTCATTAGCAGAAAAATATGATCAAGTCAAATTTGAAGGCGGTAACCGCCACTTGACTCCATGGACATCCTGCCCATTACCATTATCCAAATACCGATCTTCTCCGCTTGCAAAAGAATCAGAGAAATCATACGACAGTTATTCCGAATCTTTTGACTTTGATCATGATTTTTTTGATTCTGATGATTCCGTAGTTGTTGATGATCTTGAACAAGAACAAGAAGAAGAAGATCAATATACCCAATTTGACAAAGAAACCGAACAATTTAAGAATTTGGATGAAGAAAAAATGAATTTGATGGTAGAATTTGAGAAATTGAGACAAGAAAACAAGATTCTGAAAGAACAATTGATTCAGAAAGATGAAGAGAAGAAAGAGGCAATAAGACAACTCAGTTTTTCTGTTGATTTTCTCAAGCAAGAAAATTTAAATCTGAAATCAAGATTTGCTAGAGATTGTTTCAAGAAGCAAACCAGCAGCAACCCATTTGAGCTCACCAAACTGAAAGGGGTATTTTGGGGAAAGTTTTTTAATGGTGAAGCTGCTGTTCCTTTATAGAACTCTCAGGTATATTTTATGTCACATTCTTGATATTCTTTCTAAATAACATTCCCATTTTGCCCCAAAGAAAAGTCACTTCACAATTTTTTATAGAAAATGTTCCCCTATTTTTGAAAATTCAAGTAAAGATTCATTTAGTGTGTTTAAAATACTGTGTGAAGTGGTATCTTTCTTTGATGAGTGGTTATGATGTCATTATGTAATTTTAATATCTTTTTAAGTGTTTTTTTTCTTTTTTTTTTTTGTTAAAGTTATTTGAAAATCATCTAGTGGACGTGTTTTAAGGTGATAGGGTAGTTTTTGTATTCATGTTTTCGTTCTAAATTTTTTATTGTATAATTTATAAATTAATGTGAGAACATCTTAGCATGGAATCAGGGGTGATCTTGAGAATTTGCATGCCCAGAACGAGCCGAAAAAAAAAGGCAACTTGCCGCGCGTTGCGGCTGGTATTCCGCAATGATTACAAATATCATCACGTAGACACCATCCAATATATTAAAACACAAATACAAAAATACATCACAACTTGTCACTCCGTCATAAACGTGCTGTAAAAAACAGGTCGCAATAATTGTCAATCTGTCATAAAACAATAAATCTGTCATTAAACCCAAACTTAAACGTACAATGTTAAAAATCATAAGAAAAACTCTACGATTACGAAAAAAATGTTAACGATATAAATATTTGATAATGTATGAACTCGTTAGAGGCATGCAAATAATGTTCAAATTTTCTGTGATTGTTTGGGTTCAAAATTTATATAAATGTTCATGAGGTAATTGCTATCAAATAAATATGATTATGACTATTATCCGATAACTTCAATGAATAAAATGTGAGAGAGATTTGAAAATAAGAGTCTAAAATTTAGGCTCCAAAAATAAAACTTCGAAAACTAATTATAGTTGCAAAAAACAAAAGCATGCAACTCTCACAAAAATACGAACGCAAACATAAGCACATGAAATTAAAAAAAAAGGTAACTGTCTTTCGCAAAATTTAACATAAAAATATGAATATACACTGACATATAAAACTAAAGAAAACGTGGTTTAATTATTATTATTCAACTAGAAAAGTTACCCGCCCGCTATTGCGGGCGGTATGATTAAGAGTTGCGTGTTGCAACATGTTAGTTTGATTAAAAGAAATAGAACTGATATAACGGGTCTAACATAACATGATAAGACAGAAAACACAAAAGGGGCAAGCACGAACATTACACGAAAAATTATCGTATCGGTTTTTCCGTACATGAACATGACATGTTTAAATCAGGTCAACACGAAATGACACATTAAAAAACATGTTATCATTATAAACATGTATTTATTTTATATTTTATATTTTAAATTAAAAACGTATTAAAATGTATTTATTTTAAATAAATTTTAATAAATATTTAAACAGGCATAAATAGGTATTAATATGCCTTAGCAAATTAAAGTTTTGATTACTTATTTAGACATAAAAATAAATAGGTCTTCACGTGTCGACATGTTTTAGACTTGAAACATGTTACGCTAAACACGAAAGATGTTAAATTCGTGTCGTGTTTAACATGACCATGTCTGAAATTGTCAGCCCAAAAAAGAAACATATGAAATTACAACTGATCTCAGTTATAAATATTATAACGTATATAGACGACATTATTACTTCATATAAGCTGCAGTATATGAAGTTTAAAAAAAGTAAAAGTTACCCTCGTTGTTTTGTGGTTAGGGCAGTCATTATTGTATCTTTACAGCAACTAAAAGGGCTATTCAGGATCATATTCACTAGTAAAATGCAATATATATATATATATATAATTAACAAAGGAAAATTATCATGAGAAGTCATATCGTATATAATATAGGAGATAAATTCTATATATTAAGAAACACACTCACAATAGTATATTTGAAAATTATGAATAAGTTATATCGTTTTAAAAGAATGTTAACAAAAAGTTAAAACAATTTAAATGTAGTTAGAATATCATGTCTTGTAATAATTAGACCTATGAATCCTGAAAGCCTTTTAAAAAAAAAACAAAATAGAAAAAGTATAGCAAATGTAACCCGAGCAAAAACATAAACGTAATCAGTTTTGGCATCAAAGTTAACCGATCAAAAACATAGACAGACTCAAATTTTGAATAATAAATATATTGAAAATAGTTATAAAAAAGTTACAACATTAACCTTAGTTTTATCAAAAGATTATATTTTAAGTGGAAAAAAGAAAAAAAAAAAGTTTCTCGGAAGGAATTTAACCTCTCAACCCTTGGAAACGAAAGGAGCGGGATTTAATTTTCTTGAAATACAAAAAATATATATATTAGATTATAAGTGGTTTTGAAAAAAGGAATAAGAAAAAGAAAAATAAAGTTTACTCTAGTCCCGAGCACGCGATCGCTTGTTTCAAGTACCAAAAAGTCACAAACTCTTTCAAGACAACTTATTGTAAACTATATTAAAGAACACATTTTTAAATATATGTTTTTTTATTTCTTAATGCTCACCAACGCTTCCGCACTTACATAAAACTAAATATGTAAGAAGTTACCTTTTTTAAGTTACTGAACATAAATGATAAATTCAAAACTTTATTAAATTGAAGGGGTCAAAATGGTTAAATATATAAAAGAAACATATAAAGTTGCTTTATAGATAGGAAAAAAGATTATGTCTTATACGCTACAACATACACATGACCTAATTAAAGTAGTGAAAGAAAATATATAAAAGAAGTAATGTATGGAATTAGTCTCTGATAAGTTAAATAAACGAAAATGATAAAGTAGAAACTTTAAAAACTCGAGGAAAGCAAATGATTAAACATATGAAAAAAAATGTATAAAGTTGTGTTATAGGAAAAAAAGTAGAGGTGGCAATTTTTACCCTTGTCAAAGGAAATGAGTTGGTTTGAGTAAACAATTGTAGTATAATGAGTTGAAATGAGTAACATCATAATATTGAATTAGTAGCACTTTTACACAATGTGGGTCAAGACAGATAAGAAAAAAAATGTAAATGTAATGGATTCAAACATTTAAGAATGATTAATAATATATTTGATAAGAAAATCACTAAAAATTATCCAAATAGGCTATTTGTTTACTTATAATACATCTTAAGTTAAACTAAATTGATGTTTTCTAAGAACAACCCATTTAGACCCGAATTGATTTTGCTTAAAACCCGTTCTGACCCGCTCTCATCCTGACACGAACCCGTTCTGACCCGTTACCCAACCTAACACAACCCGACCATTTTGACAGGCATAAAAAGAATGTAGTATACCTAAAACGTTGTAACGTAAACACAACCTTATAAAAGTAAATGACAAAAAAAATTAAAAGATAAAAAAGTCTCCCGAGGGTTCGAACCTGAGATGTGATATTCAAAATGAAAGAGATGTAACCATTGGAGCAAGACCCAACTTTATGCATTATTTGGAAATAATTTATTTATATAGAAAAGTTTAAGTGAATTCCTAATCCTATTGGCCACCGACGTTACTGTTTAAGTTATATATAAATTGCTATCATTATTTCAGTAATATTATTATAGTATTTTGTAATTATTACTAATAATTTAGGAAAAAGAAAAGGAAAAAAAACTGATGCGGAGGAGAATTGAACACAGGGCCTATGGTTTTGAGAGCATACGTTTTAGCCACCATTGGCAACTAAGCATTTGATTAAACTTGTGAAAAGCTTATATTTGTATCCAATTTAAATTTTGACCCCAATCCCACATAAAAGGGTAAAACAGGTACAAATTTTATTTGTTTAATGTTTTTATTGTACATATGATAATAATTTGACAGAAGGCTCTATTTAAAATTGACTCGACCCAAGACAATTGTTCCGTAAGTTGGGCCCTTGTTTAATAATGGATTCAGATTGTAGGGCCTTAATTGATACACGTTTTGTCTCTGTAAACAGCCACTTGGGTTGGGTCATGAGTAATTTTGAATTGTGGAATATGGATCTCTGAATCTCTCTAATATAGCGTAGAGCTTTAGAAACGACAAACCAAAATGGTATTTTTGGCTTCCATGAACAGTTTTAAACTGTGATTTGAACTGTCAAACCGTCAAATCTAAATACTGGACCCAACTGTTAAAATGTTGATGGAATCAATTGATAGAAAAGAAGATTCTTGAAGAAAGAGAAATAAGATCAATCAATTTTATTGCATAAATTATCTCAGCTTATTACAACGACTAATAACGACCTAGCTTTGTGTCGTTACTATATTTACAATTTCATCCTTGTTATTGCAATTATTAACAATCTGACTTTATTCTATTTAATAATTGACCAAACAACCCTCTTGAACACATAATAATACACATATGAGCTTGAGCTTTATCTAAATTGCAGCGTAAAAGTTGGGTAGTATACTCACGATTGCGCATAAAGATATCAACAGCTGGTTATGCAATCAATTGACAGAAAAGAAGATCACTAGAGAAAGAGAGATGAGATCAATCAATTTTATTGCATAAATGATCTCTACTGATTACAACGACTAATAACAACCTAACTTCCTTGTCGTTGCATATAGGCATTCACCCACACAGCCACCCAAACAATGCTTGACACGTGTCCTAAATGGGCACCAATGCCCATAGATCACAGACGTCCGCTCGTAAAATACAAATATATTTTTACAGGCACACATGTATTACAGGCGCCCACCATATATCACAAACTCACCGGGCGTTTGGCGCCCATATATGACACATGACAAACTTTGTTTGATTGACTTTGTGGGCGAACACATATATACTTACGATCGTTGGCGCCCATAAATGGATGAACATCTGACTTTCAAATGGGAAAATGGGGAAATATTTGATCAAATGGTTATTTTGGGAACTTTCCGGTTTAAGTTTTAGTAATATTACGTCTTCTTTGTAAATCTGAAACTACAGATTCTCTAGGATGTTGAAGATATAATAGCTCAAAAAAGTTGGCTATATCGTAACTTATTAATCATGGCTTAAAATTGGTAATGCAACCACTCTTCACGTTAAGGTTTAGCGGGTTTTAAGAAAATTTATCGGATGGACCGTTAACAACAATTTCAAGAAAACAACAAATGAAATTGACGGGGCTCGTTAGATTGACCAGATTGGCCAATGGTTTGAGGCTATTAATTTAATATTATTCCTGGTTGTAAAAATCGGCCTAGGCGCTAGGCGCCCGTCAACTGTCTCGATTTTGGCCTAGGCGGGGTCTAGGCGGCCTAGGCGGGGCCTAGGCTGCCTAATCATATTTTTATTTATTTTTTGACTTTTTTTGACTTTTTTCTGGTAAAAAGGGACCAATTTCATGATTATTTAGACATTTCTCAACCAAAAATCATTAATATGTCTCTGAAACATCAAATCCAGCTAGTTAAACATCGAAATTCATCTCTAAACTTTGAACTCAGTGTTTAAGTTTGCACTTTGAAGTACTTTATTTAGTATATTTAAGTTTATTTTTTAAATTATTTGAAATATTATATTAAATTATTGATATTAATGTATGTATATAATATATATTTGTAAAATTACATATAAAAATTCCAATCCGCCTAGCGCCGATTAATCCCTAGGCGGTCCATCGCCGCCCGACTAGCGCCTAGCGACTTCTACAACCATGATATTATTAGCTTATATAAAACTTTTAAAGTGATCTTTATCGGGTAAATTGCAAAAATAGTGGTTAGCATAAGATGATCTAGTCGTAATATGAATTGATGTTAGTGATTAGTGTCTAAAGTGACCAAGGTTCTAGTATTAGGAGAGATATTAGGGAAAACTAGGTAAAAATCTTGTGGTGATCAGACATAAACGTTGATCAAAGCGGAGCGAGCAAGATTTTAAGTATAATGCGAGAGCATGGGTGTCTACTGCCACCCGGCTTCGAGTACTCAATTAACTGATTGTCTCCTACGACTTGTCCTTGCGGTATAGGTATCAAATTCAGTTTACCTTTATATATATATATATATATATATATATATATATATATATATATATATATATATATATATATATATATATATATATATAGGGAGATGTTCAAATGTTAACCCTCCCTTATATCGTTAACCTGTGTTAACCCGACATTTTTTGCCCGAATCTTTGTTTTTTTTTTTTTTCATGGTTTTTATTATACATAAATAGGGGGGGTTTTTTTTGTGTTTTTGCTAATTCATCACCGTTTAGAAATTATTTACAAATGTAAACTTACATTTGTAAATAATTTCTAAACGGTGATGAATTAGCAAAAACACAAAAAAGAAACCCCCCTATTTATGTATAATAAAAACCATGAAAAAAAAACAAAGATTCGGGCAAAAAATGCCGGGTTAACGATATAAGAGAGGGTTAACAATGGAAACATCCGCTATATATATATATATATATATAGGAGACGGATCCAATACAAAGGGAGTTTAACATGAGAAGGATAGGAAGTATTTCTAGCCCTTGATCAAATTAATCAACGATTAAGATTTAGTGGTCCCTACTTTTCATTTAAAAACTGCGTGAATTAAAACTTGAAGGGCAAAAAAGTAATAGCATGCATTTGTTGACTTTTTTTGTGGGTAAATCAAGTTCCACTATTTTTTTATAAATCGAATAAGTTTTAACTGGTTAATCGTTTTTAAAAAAAATTGCACCATAAATTAGAGAATTTTATTATCATTAATTTGAGTATAATATTGCTACGGTTTTCTTTCGTTTTTTTTAATTGGTCCGTGATTATTGGTCCGTAATTATCAGTTGGTACGTGATTTTTACATTATTACGTGATAATTGGTCCGTGATTATTCAGTTTGCCCTTAATTATTTTGATTTTTATACGTGGTCCGTGATTTGTTACACATGGTCCGTAATTAGTAGTCCGTGATTATTCAGTTGGTCCTTGATTATGCCTGTTAAACGAGGGTCCGTGATTTTTATATAACGCGGTCCGTGATTTTACACGGACCATTGTACCCCTTACCCATATTACACATGGCGTATTCTGGTGGCTTCCTACGCTTCTCACGTTAATTTTCTTTGTACAATAACCGGCCCCTATATATATAATTCATAGTGAAAGATGGCCTTTCAAACCATAAATTGTGAATGGAACCAATTAAGTCTCAAATGGTATGAACAACATATTTTTCTTCAGTTAAAAAATTGAGACTATAGTTCACGTCCCCTCAAACCAATAATATTTTTAAGCCCAAAAGTCGTAGGGCATATATGAATAAGTGGACGGTTAGGTTATTGATATACCTTACATATATATATATATATATATATATATATATATAATATATATATATATATATATATATATATATATAGGGGTAGGATCAAATAAAAAGTGTATTTTGCCTAAGAAGGCTAAAAAGGGTTTTTAAAACATTTAAAACCGATCCAAACGAACTCCGATTGAGCTCATTTTGATGGCATTGGAACCGTATCGTCGAACTCTATAATATTAGCTTTTAAGTTTTAGATTTAAAGTTTATCTATAAAGTTTAGGTTTTAGGGCTAGATTTTTAACTTTTAGGTTTTATCTTTAGGCTTTATTGTTTGAGTTTAAAGTTTAGGTTTTAGTATTATGGTTTATGGTTTGGGTTTTAACGTTCCGGGTTTAAGGTTCGACAAGACGGTTCCAATGACGCAAAAATGAGTTAGTTCGGAGTTTGTTTGAGTCGGTTTTCAATTTTTTAAAAATCCTTCTTAGCCTTCTTAGGCAAAATACACTTTTTAGGGGAACCTTTCCCTATATATATATATATATATTTTAATGTTAAAAAATATGTATGAGTAAAAGCAATGTGTAAGTGTAGCCTGACAAAATGAGCGGAGCGGTGCAGGTAACATGTCAGAACGGGTGCGGGTCAAGATGAGTTTTTATCAAAATCATTTTGAGTCAAAATGAGCCTTTTTTTAAAAAAAAAAAATTCGTTCCAAGTTAAAATAGGTTGTAAGTAAACAAAAAAATTATTTGCATAATATTTAGTAATTTTATCATCAAATATATGATTGATAATTCTTTTTAGTTTGAATATATTCTATTTTCGTAGTTTTAGGTTATCCATCTTGACCCGTATTGTGTTAACATGTTACTTATCTCAACTCGTTTTATATTATGATGGTACAGTCTCACGATCGGCGATCGAGAATCGATCTTAGTTACCAACCCTCATGATAACTGAAGATAACACAACGAGACCCTGACCGTTTAAAAAGAAGTATAATGTATAAATGATGGCATAGTGTATGAATATTAAGAAAGTTGGATATTCACGAGACCAATGATCACTAGATCATGGGATTGAACTTCTACTGCCAAAAACTAATGGTTCTTCCAAACTTTTTTTCAATAGCTGGAAAAAATATTTACCAAATAAGCGCAGCTAAAAACTTATTTATTAAAATGAGTGTTTTAAGATGCACTTTTTTTTTGAAAGGCAGTTAAACTGTCTCGTCGTGCTACCTTCAGTTATCCTGGCGATTGATAGCTAAGATCGATTCCTCGATCTCCGACCTTGAGACACGTGTGCCCCCAGATGCGCGGGAACCAGATGGAATCCGTAAACCCTCACCCCCCATTAGGTTCGAACCCGGGATTAAAGCCCTGATTCGTTCCTTTACCTGGACATCCATTAAATTGCACCCAACAAGGTTAGAAGCCAAGACCTCCACTTTGAGAGGGTGAACTTTTACCAGTTGAGGCAATTCTCCGATTAGATGCACTTATTTGATAAAAAAAAAACTCATGGTTCTTCAATCCCCCAATAATTAACGACCAATCATGCTTTGCTTAGCTCACTACTCTATCTCCCAAAAAGCTATTAAAGAAACGAGGGAGACGGATAAAAGCCATTGCCTTTTATTTTCTTAAAAAGTTGCTTTTTAATTTTTTTTATTTATGTATATAAATTATATAAAAAGACAAATCTTATCACATGAACCAGCAAAGCCACATGATCACAAGAATCATACAAATATTACAGTAAAATATTTATATACTCCTTTCAAACAAAGGAAAATGAAATCTACAAATAGTGATTGGAATTACAAAAGAAAAAAAAATAATTTGAAATTAATAAAAAAAAAAGACAATTATTTGTTTCTACTTCACCATGGATTCCATGTTCATTCACAACCAAACAAAAAAGTACCTTAAACCACCCTCATGGCTCATCCCATCTATGAAATGTCTGAATTGCCCTCACCACCACCAAGGACCACCACCTTAGATAACACTAAAGGCTAAACTTAAACCAAAAGGTGAAATGACATAAATGCCCCTAAAGAAACAGCCATTAGAGTAGCACCAAATCTTGAATTCCAAGAAACCGAAGTGGAAACAGGGAGTGAACCAGATGGTGAGACTGCCAAAGTGTTGGGTCCAAAAGATGATATGTCATCTGGGTTAGGTGGGCTAGGGCTAGATGGAATGGTGGGTAGTGATGATTCAGTAGGTGAAAGTTCACCTCCACCAGGTGAAGGAAACAGGGGAGTAATGTCAGGAGATAGAGCAGGGGAAGGAGAAGACAATGGTGATGATGATGATGATGATGATGGTGATGATGATGATGATGATGGAGGTAGTGATGCAGGTGCTGCAGAGATTGTGTTTGATGCAGATGATAATTGGGAAGAATATGAAAAAGATAAGATGCATAAAGCCATAAGTATGTTGAGTGCCATTAAATGATGAGTAAATCAAGAAAAGTGTAATCAATGTGAGAAAAAGAAGAAATAATGTGGAGAGTGAAGAGTTATGAGAGAGAGGTTATGTAATGAATGTTAGAATGATTGATAAGGAATCATGTGAGATTGGAGGTTTTGAGAGTGTGGGGGTAGGGTGGGTGGGTAATGTCCAAAGTAACATGTTTCATGTTCCAAAGTTACATTTTCTTAAATTATATCTTTTTCCATGTAAACTTTTTATTTTTTATTTTTTAACGGCGAATGTCTCAATCGTGTGTGCCTATTGTTTCCAGATCATGTCATCAAAGTCTAGTTATCTGGACCTCTCATGAGCTATTACAACCATCACAGGAGGAAACCTCACTGGAAAAATCTCTGACCCCCTCAGGCCCCTTTTTTCGCTACGGGAGGGATTTGAACACAAGACCTCCCATTTGAAAGCATTCCGGGTACCATTATGGTGATATTGTTCCTCTATTGATCAAGAATTTCCTCATTGGTATGTAAAGTTTTTATTTACATGTTTCTTTAAAACAAGATAATGTTTCTTTAAAAAAGATAACTTAGAAGGTTTTCTAAGTGTTCAACTTCCTATATAAATTCACTAATTGTGTTTGAGGACAGCGCGTCACATCTGTCACGAATCTGAAAATTTAACACAAAACTTTAACAAGAAACAAACTTAAAACTTGTATAATACTTTAGTACCTTTACATATGTTTTCAAAGATAAGATACATTTATGTTTTAGTAATTTATAAATTTGGATTTATTTGTTTGTTATTGATTGTCAATTACAAGAAAGTGATAGACTTTAATTTCGGCTGATTGATGTTATAGTTTGTGTTATAAGAATGTTAATCAATATACCATAATCAAATGTAACATTTAAATATCTTTTGTTATGACAAAGGTTTAATAAAAAAAATAAAAAGTGGAAAAAATAATAATAATAATACCCATGACTCCATATGTCATCAAACATCTACATCATCATTGTTTTGTACTTTGGGTCAAGAAAGATACGATTTTAGTTTGTTATGTGATCCTAATATCCGTGACGCTTACTTTAGCCAAGTCTAGACACAGTTTTAAGTTTCGAATGAGCAAATTTATGGTTATAAACCGGTTTTTCTAACTGATTGACTGGTTCAGTTGAAGCAAAAAATATGTTAAGTAGTAGTTAACAAAATCGGTTACTAGATCAACATGGGTTTTAGATTTAGAAAAACCGGTTTTAGTCAAGCCTGTTTTGAAACCATTAACTCGTTTAGTTAACGTAAACATATTTTTGACTGGTTAACTAGTTTGTAGAGATCCATCTACGAGAGACATCATGAAGTGTCTACTCATTGAACATCTAACGTGGCTCTCACTTTATGATTATTATGTGTTTTTCACAAGAGCATTTTTTTTTAAAATTATGATGGTCAAACTAAGATGGTTTGTACAACAAGAAAAATTCCTAAATTGTCATTTGACCACAAATTTTCCTCAAAATGTCCATTGACATTCAATGCCATAAAATGTCCATTGTCTGTACGGGCGAAGGTGCCCCTACATATATGGGTTGCGCCCATATAACAAACGAATCAAAAAATGACATTTGTCCTCCACGGGCAATCACCTCATATATATGTGGGCGCCTCCCGTACATGTATAGGCTCCGCTTGTACATAAATGGGCGTCGCTCGTACATATGTGGGTTTCGCCCGTACATATATAGGCGCCGTCTGTATACAAGAAAATTCAAAAAAAAAATTAAAAAAAATCATGTTAAAACAAAAATAAAAAATATTTATGGGCACCACCGCTCGTGATAGTTATGTCAGTGTGTGCTCAAAGCCTGTGACAAATGAGCATTAGGACACATGACAATTGTTGATTTGTTGGTTATATGAGCGGCTGTCACACCCCGGGCCGGCGGGAACGGATCGGGTTTTCCCGTCAAGCGGAAAGTTCCCGGGGCGCGATATCTTGAATGATAATCGAAATGATCAGATTGTTTACATAGCACATGATAAATAATGAGAAATGCTAGTCATGACATATAACATAGAATTACAAAGTTAAATCACACAGTATGTGTTCATAATTTAACTAAGTAAATCTAATCCAAAAGAATCGTGAAATTTCTATCTTGTAGTTGTACAAGATATGCAAAATAGATTCACAATGTCATCAAAAAGTATGCATCCAAAAATAAGCTAGGTCTTCTAAGAGTCCTCTAGCTTAATCACTGATGCTGGTTATCTAGACATGTCCGTCACCTGAGAAAACATGCATTTAAAACAAAGTCAACACTAGGTTGGTAAGTTCATAAGTAAGTAATTGAAAACCTTGAAATGTTCATGCACACAGTCACAATGTCATACTGATTACTTGTAATGATTGATTCACCTGTTCCACCCAATGGCCTTTCCCTAGTTATACGTACAAGTAGAGTATCACCTGATCAAGCATGCTTATATATAGGGAATCAAGAAAGGGTCGAGCCCAGACGCTATCCCACCACATACTCAATCAAGTTTCACACCACTTGCGGTACAACTAGAGATATCCATTTCCCATTTGTTCCACGTGATTTCACCTAGTTTCATCGCGTAGTCTCATATAGTCTCATTCCCTAGTCTCATATAGTCTCATATAGTCTCACATAGTCTCATCACATAGTCTCATCACATAGTCTCATATAGTCTCATCACATAGTCTCATATAGTCTCATTTAGTCTCATATAGTCTCATCACATAGTCTCATTCCCTAGTCTCATATCGTCTCATCACATAGTCTCATTCCCTAATCTCATATCGTCTCATCACATAGTCTCATATAGTCTCATTAGTCTCATATAGTCTCATTAGTCTCATATAGTCTCAATAGTCTCATATAGTCTCATATAGTCTCATTAGTCTCATATAGTCTCATATAGTCTCATATAGTCGCATCACATAGGCTCATATAGTCACATCACATAGGCACATATAGAATCATATTGCATAAATTCACATAGATATCACCTCTTAATTACATAGTCACAAGTTCATGGTCTCACACAAATCGGATCTAATCTAACCCTAACACTGTCACCTTTTTGTTTATAGGTATTACCGGTATAATGTCATAGGTTTCACTACAGTACAAACATGGCGTTATAAGATCAAGTCTTATAATATAATGTTAGCCTGTATGGGGAATGACATCTTGGAATTAGGTTTTCCTGATGTCATCCTTGATGTCTCAAGTAGTAGTCTCATAAGTCATCTGCTCTCAGTGATAAATGTTTTCGTGTTTGACCATGTATGATAAGAACTAGTCTAATCACACATCGTTAGTATTAGTGGTGAATGATGTTGTTATCATGAAGTTGCATTATCATGATTATCATTCCTTGTCATTCCATAGGGTCACCATGTTGCCCCTAAGCTGTTGTAAGAGATAGCCTTACTTCACTTAATCGGCTCAGGTGGTAGTTGATAGTCGTTCCATGTTATCTTGTAATATGTTTCGAGTTGTAAGCTAAGTGTTGTAAGCACTTGACTTATTACACTTGGTTAACTCTAGTGCTGAATGATGTTATAAAGATGTGTCATCTTCACATCATTCATGTGTTTTGTTCCTTGTCATCATGTTCATCTATGTTTATCTCAATGTTTATTCTTGTAAGAATAACTATGTGTTGTGTGATATAATCTTACAACTAGTTTATTCTATTGTGTCGATGAGTTATGAAATTATATTATCATATTCATCTGAGTTATCTCTGTCATATCATGATCAAGCACACATGCATACAATGATAAATAATAATAATTCAATTAATATTATCTAGTCAAAGTGTAAGCAATATGATAAACATAAAACTTTTCAATAAATAGAAGTTAAGCATGTTTCTCAGCCCTGAGAGTTTAAAATCAGTTAAGATTAAAGGAAAGGGGCATATGAACTCACCTTGTTGTAATGGTTGCCTTAGCTTACATAAAAATGCACACGCTCTTGTTTGTACTTGAGTTTGTTTTCATGATCCTGTGTTGATTTCACGTTGATTGTAAGTCGTAAGTATAAGTTCGTATGAATTTGTGTGTGTGTATGTGTTAGCCATCACATTTGGCTAACACTCGCAAGTCTCGGTCTTGGTCATCATTCGGCCCTTGATCTTTGGTCATAGATCATACTAGCACTTAACTACTTTAAGTTAAGTTTAGTATGGGGTGTTTTGATTCTTAGGTTTCACTGTTCCTATCCCATTCTTGAAATCTCAACACTTTTACATAACATGTTAGTTATTTGCATTACTTGGATCCTTGTAAACCAATCTAAGTATTCAACTTAGATCTAGGGTTTAAGACTTCCCTTGTTGTCCTTGTTAAGTTGAAAATGGTCTATTACATAGTTAGTAAGTAACCATGAAACTATGATTATAACTTAAACTTAAAGGTTTTAGATTTTGTGAATGTATTAACCCAAGCTTCTCATTAACTTTGTAGTAAGTGCCAAGTTCCATTGTATGCCATCTTAGAACGAGTTTATGTTTTTGGTTTACTTTTGAGTCAAAAGGGCCGAATCATTTCATTGGGCCGAAACAGAATGTAGATGGGCCGAAGCAATAAGATGGGCCTTATCAGCCCTAGTCTTATGATGATATTGGGCCTGACCCCGTGTCTTGGGCCGAATAATAGAATCTGGGCCTAACAAATTTCATGGGTTGGATCCGTCACAGTGGGCCAGATCAATGATCTGTGGGCCAAACTAAGCTTCATTGGGCCTAAGTAATGTGTCATGGGCCCAATCCCTCATAGTGGGCCGGTTCAAATTCTTGGACCAAATGAACCATAATGAACCGGATGATTTGTTTGTGTCACCTAGTGTTACTGCTATTTTGATCGGCATGGGTCAAACAAAGTCACGTGGCCCAACTTAATTAAAAAGGACCAAACCAACTGGGCCTGGCCCAACAGTTGTGGCCCCATACAATCAAAGCTGTTTGGCCGAATAAAGAAAAGAAATGGTTTAGCGAATGATAGTGTTGGCCGGTCGAATGAAGATCCACTCTCATGCTGAAAGGCGGGTAACCCAAATGAGGATTGACCATCGAATAGCATCTCCGAATGAAGGCTTCACGAATGGGGAAATGGGTCGGATGACCTGTTGTTAGCCGAATAGGTTAGCATCGAATGGGAGGTGGCGACTGATGATGGTCGAATGAGATAACAGTGCCGAATAGGGCATCGCCGAATGAAGCCATTCGGTCAACTGGTTAATGGCCATTCGACCGATGGTGCTCAGTCGACCCCCAACCTCCATGTTGCCGAGTCTCAGGGTAACAACCAAAGTGGCACTCAAACCCCTTTCACCTGAGATGCTTTCGAGGGTCTAGGGTTGGAAGAAAAGGGTTTCAAACCGGTTTGGTTAAGGGTTCGAACTAGGGGCTGAAAACCCTAGTTTTCGCAACCTTTGAGGTCCATATACCTTCGATTCAATGATTTCTGGTGCCGATCCCTTGTACTTTCAGGTAGTAAATGATAAGGGCTTCGATTTGGTATGCTATTTGCACGATTTCATCTAGAATAGAACAAGATCTTGAAGGTTTTAGGTTGCAATTGTAGAGGGAGAGAGGGAATCCGAATTTTGAGAGAGAGAAGGAAGTAGGTGATGATAAAAATGGGTGTTAATGCTTGTAATTTGATTTTTATACCCCGCGTATGTTCGGGTTCGTTTTTGTTGCTCGGTTCGTAATTCGGTCGTATATCCGGAAAAATACGCGTAATTAAACTAAATAAATAAAAAAGCTATTTTACTTAATTTGATGAGTTTCAAATTGTAAAAATGTTTATTCATTTTATTTTATAAATTTTTCTTCGTTCGCGTCGCGTTTTCGTTTCCTTTTCGTCAGATCGCGTCACTTACGCGCGTCTTCGTACAGAGCGCTAACTGTACAAACACGGTCGTAAGTTTCACTTTCTGATTTGGTTTTCTAATTATCAGTTATCGTTCAGAACGTTAAACTCACAGATATGTTTGTGTGAATCGTCACCCACGCAAACACGCTGTCAGTTTAATTATTCTAAAACAACACTGCAATATAATTTGAATTGTGTTTCCTCACTGTCGGACTCAACTGAACATCCTGTTATCACTTGATTTTTGTATTGAATTGTCGGTCATCTGATTCCTGTCATCTATGGATATCAGATCGCAACCGATTCGTTATTGTTATTCGTTTGAACATTGTTGTTTCTCTTGAGTTGTTGTATTAATCGTATTTAAGTTTTCACTTAAACACATACAACTGTAATTTGTTTCCTGAGTTCTGTTGTCACACAACTGTTTAGGTACTGTATTCACACACAGTACGTGGTGAAAGTACACACACCGTACGGACTTGCCGTACGGTTTAGTACTAGTTGTCACAGCGGCGCCCGTATATGTAGAGGCATCGATGCCCATACAGGCTTAAAGCCAATGGACAAATTGGGGAAATTATCTGGTAAAAGGGATAGCTTGGGAATTCTTCCTTGTACAATTAGGGCAATTTGATCACCAATAATGGATGACTCCTAATCAAGAAGAGATTAATGCATCTTTAAAAAATGGGGCTTTTACATATTTCCTTCCTTCTAACTTGAAAAATTACATATTTTACCAAAATATGATTTAAGAGCATTGTACATTATGTGTTGAAAATTTGTAGCTTAGAAACATATGTAATATTTCAAATTAGGAAAGGAAAATACGTAATTCTCCCTAAAAAAAATAAAACAATAAGGGATAAACTTTATTATACATTATTGTATCTTTTTAAAATAATATATATGTAATTGTGATAAGATAACAGGGTTAAAATATATATATTACACAAAATAAATAAATAAATAATTTTAAAATTATTTATTTTAAATAACACAATATATATTTTACAAATATGTTTTATAAACAAATAAAAGAATTGATTTATGATGTAATATATCATTTATCAAATTTAATAAAATTATTTGTATTATAAAAGAAAAGAATGAGAGAATCAAAGTTTAATAAAATGTAACATACAAATAATTAATATGAAAAAGAGGCCAAAAAAACAATTAGATAGTTTAAGAAACTAACACTTGTCATTGGAAAACTTTTATTTATGATATACTTTATTTATATTTACTATATAGTATAGATATAAATATAGATAAGAGGGTGTGATGTCTCATCCTAAAATAAGAGAGATTATTTGTTTTTCAACCTTTTGATACCGTTTATCTTAGGGACAACTCACTCGATCCTCCAACGAAAAACTCCATCTGAAAATTGGACTTTTCTATGAAAACGAAATTATTCCAACTTAAATTTTCAAAGCATATACCTACTCTAATTTTTAAACGTATATATAAAAGTCGTTACCGAAGCCATTTATAGTTTTTTTTATCATCTTAAATACAATATGGTAATTTATTTGATTTCTTCTACAAATTTAACTATATAATTAGATAATTAAGAAGACGCTAATCATAATGTATACACATACTAATAGTACAATTGTACAAAGCTTTTTGAGACTTTGACTCAAACCTTAAATCGTGCTCTTCTTTCGACATATTTTATTTAACACAAGACTTGAACCTTTAGGTAGTGTTTGGTATACATTAATGAATGTTAGAATGGAATGAGTCATTACGTTGAAATGAAAACAATCGTGTTTGGTTACCACAAAGGAATGGAATGCACCATTTCACAAGAACCTTGTGATTCCTTCACTTTTGATGATTTTCATTCTTTATAGCAGAGGTATTTTTTTTTTCATTCATTCTCTTAAAGGAATGATTCAACCAATCACACGACCCATGCCCAAAACCATTACCCAACCCATGACCAAAACCATGACCCGACTCATGACGCGAACCATGACTCAAACAATTATCTGAACCTAGACTCAAACAATGGCTCAACCCATGAACCGACCCATGACCCAAACCGCGACCCGAGCCGCAAACCAAACTATGACCCGATCCATGAAATGCCTAATGATCGAACCATGAGCTAAATAATAACTGACTGATGATCCGAACCATGACCCAACCCACGACCCGACCCACGACCCAACCCGACCCATGATTTGAACAATGATTAAAACCATGGCTCGACTCATAGTTTGTATTACATTTCTTCATCCTCCCATGTCTACCAAACATGACAATGAAATGGTAATGATCTATTTCTTTGTCACGTACATTTCATTCTCTCGTCCATTTCATTCTTCTGTCCATTCCATTCATCCGTACCAAACAAACCCTTAATCTCTTAGTGGGCACCAGGGTGGCATCCCTGGGAGCTGGGTCCACTGTACAAGGGGCGGCAACCTCTAGTGAAGGTTCAAGGTTGCTTTATTAAAATTTCATTAAAAAATTTAATTTACTTAAATCAGTTTCGATTGTGTCTGGTCCCCTCCTATTTTGAATGTGATCTTACTGATTTTAGTAAATCATAAAATTTCTTTTTTTTTAACGGTTGTATTCTCACGTGTTTCCTATCCTTTGGGGGCGATCGTCCAAGGTCGGACTCCTCCAATCGCTGTGAGAACCGATACCTCCTGATGTGCAGGAACCCCATTGAATGGGTAAACATTCACCCCCCATCGGAATCAAACATGGGATAAACGCCAAGCTGACCCTTTACCTGATGTCCTTCAAACTTGTCTCTAGATGGATTCGAACTCCCGACCTCCATATTGGAAGGTGAAAGCCCTAACCATTGGGATGAGTTTTCAGGTTAATCATAAAATTTCTAATAGTTGTTTTCGAAAATGTGATTTCATACACAATCCAATAGAGATTTGATTCATAAAATTAAATACTACTCAATTCTGTTATGAAAACTTAATCTTAGAAAGAAAATCTTTAAACTATATCTAAATTTTTATTTAAAATCTTGAAAATAAGTATGTATTTAAAATTAAACAATGTTAAAATTGATTTATTTATTCAATCTTACATCCAAACTTTATTGTTTTTTTCCAACTACACACCCATATTTTTTGTCTTTAATATTTTTTCTTTTATTAGACTTTAATTTTTCTTCTTTATATATTTTTATTTTATATTTTCTTGACTTTTCTATATCTACGCTTAGGTTCCCGTAACTAATTAAACTTATCTTTTAATATTCAATCTTTTTAATTTATTTTCTTTTAGTTTTTATTAGTAAGACCTTAGTCATACGTCTTTCTTTCTCTGTTTTATTTTCTTCTTTTCTGTTTTACGACTTTGATTCTATTAGTACTTCTAGTAGCTTAACTCTAATAAAATTAAAGCTTTAGTTTTTAAAGTTTGCCATGCTCTTTCTACTATGAGCACTTATTAAAGGTTATCACTATACAATTCATCAAAAATTTATGTCCTATATACACGTTTTTACGTTTCATCCTTGAATTTTTAGGTTACGATATTTTATTAGTGTTTGCAAATGTTTTAATGTACATTTTGTATGAAAATGAGTTTTGGTCAGATATAAAACATGATTTGACGGTGTAAATTCGGATTATTGTACGTTTTGACGTCAACTACTAGTAAAATACAGGTTTGATGATTTAATTATAAGCACAGTGGAGAAAATAAGAACATCAATTGTTGGGTTTAAAATTACACATTTACAAAACGAACCTCATATTTTCTCTCTTGACTCTCATAACTATTAATTTTCATAAAATCAAATCGCTTCTATAAAATCGGTCTCAGCATTTTCTCTTTAATTTTTTATCGATTGTGACTGATTTTTTTTTTTTTGTAAAACATTGATGAACAAGACCAATATTAATATTTGTGTACCATTTACATATTTGTAAATAATTAACTTACACATAGTAAAACATTTATATAATTATATATATGTAATGATTAACTTCCGTACGTATAGATTTAAATAGAATTTAAACAATTCATAAATTAAAAGAGGTTAATTTTTTTAACATAGATTTTTAGTCCTAAATGTCGTATATTTTAGTATAATTGAATATAAAAGAATTTAAACCACTGCCATCTACGATTAATTCTTTGGTTGTTCGCAAGATGACCAACCTTTGTTTCTTTTTAGTGGATCAAAATGAACGACCGGGTGGATGCACCAACCTTTGGTTGGTGCCTTTTTTATTATTATTTTAACTTTCAATTTAACATGGTAATTTTTAATTGGTTGGTGTTATTTTTTTTGGGTTAAGTTGGGTTGGTTGTGAATGAGAGTGAAAAAATTAAGTTTGATTGGTTGTATAGATTAAAGAGAGAGAAATTAATTGTTTAATGAATAGTTTTGGTTGATTGGTTGTGGATGAGAGTAGTCTTAAAAAAATTGAAGGAACATGAAACAAATTCATATCACAATTCTATTAGATTATCCCTTGATCAAATTCTTGAACTCGTAAGGATATTTTAAAAGGTGATTTCATACACAATCAAATAGAAATCTGATTCCGAAAATTAAATACTACTCAATCCTGCATTTATATCATTTTTGTGAAGAGAGTCACTTCTCTTCAATCCTATTAAATGAGATAATACACAGAGAAGCAATCAAGTAAAAATATCATAAATACATGGAAAAGGTTTGTGTTGCGTTATTTACTAACTAATGAATTTTAGTGAAGATGAAAATTGTCATGAGTTGGTTGCCTTGTGTTGGGTTAGGTTATGTTAAAACAGGGTGTCAAATAGCAAGTGGTTTAGAAAAAGGACAAGATTGCTCTGTTGGATCATGTGGTGGACTCTTGTCTTCTTGCTCAAAACATAAAGAATTTCCAAATTAAAATAATAACGAAATGCAATACAACTGCTTTTACAATAATATTAATTTACATAATTTGTTATTTTAAAATCATACATTGAGAACTTTAAATTTTATTTACTTAAAGATGTGCACATGTATTAATAATATATAATGGGGATGAAATGCTTCTATAAGTCGAGTATGACTGGGTAACAAAAATATGTTTCGTTTTACATTTATAAATTTCATAAAGCTGAGAAAAAAGCAAGAACAAAAAAAAAATTGAAGTCTAATTTACCAAATATGCCTTTTTTTCAAAATTAAACTTGTAAAATATTTTAATATTGTTTTGTTAAAAAATTGAGTTAATTACGCGGATAGTCTGTGTGGTATGTCTGTTTTGCACTGATGGTCCATAACTTCGAGAAATTACATCGATGGCTGAAATGTTTGCAAAAAAGTAACACATGTGGTCCATGAAGCGGATGAATGTTATCTCAGAGAGTATAAGCAGGAGCTCAATTTATATATAGTTTTCTTTAAGAACACAAGTGATGACCTAATGGGTGCAAACAGCTCGAACTCAAACTCACATGCATGACATGGGTGATGGGTGTAATATGGCACTTTTGTGTTTTAACTCGTCATGAATTAATATGAAAGTATCATACTCCAATCCGATTTAATGCTTTCTAACGTTGTTTAAGCAATTTTGGTTTCTTTTAATGCGGTTTAATCTCATGTAGTAAACATATTGTTTTGATTGTCGTCGTCATCATCATCGTATTCAGTATATCCCGCCATTAACAAAACTAAGGTAGGGTCTGAGGAGGGTAAGATGTAAACAGTTTTACCTCTACTCGCGTAGGAATAGAGAGTCTACTTTCAACGAGACCCTGGCTCATGATGCCTGATTAACAAACTAACCCAACTCTTTTAACGTTATTTTTACAAAAATTAAGTAAAATAACGTTAAAATTAGTGCAATTTTACTTTTGTCATTCGATAGTCGACACATATATACATTATATAAGTGCACCGTACAAGAGTGCTTATTGTTTTGATTGTTGTAACTTCATTAAAAGGAGCGAAAGCTATTCTAAAGGACCTATTTTAAACACGAAGCCTTACCCACCATCATACTCTTCGTTTCTTCAAGTGTCGCAATCAATAACAAAACCGAAGATACTACTTATCAAAGAGATTGGTTCATATCATTATACATCATGCAAATTTTTATTTACATGCTTTATAGTTTGTTTTGTATTTGGTATTATACATTATATTTCTTATGTATCATTATTATTATTTTTTTATTATTTAGTTTAATAAGAAAAACCTATTTTCCCTTCAGAAGCAACTAGCATTCCATCTATACATCTCCACACCAAGCAATGCTTGATCTTCAAGAGGTGCTAGCATTTTTAACCCAAACAAGATGTGTTTCTCATAGAAATCTTTTATACCTTTGAAACTTCAAGTAAATCTCCATAAGTACATGCAAGAAGTATTATTACATGGACTTATTTCTTGTTCTAGTGAGTGAAAAAAGAAAACCAAGGTCCCGTGAAGGGGATATCCGCTATCCACCAAAGGTAGTAGACAAATATACCGCAAAATCTCACACAAAAGTAAGGTCTACAGTATGTATGATGAAAACACCTTACCTCTATCCAAAGATAAAAAGTTGCTACCAGATAGACTCTTATCTCTGATAAACATTATTTTATTTGAGATACATAATGTACAATCATGAAAATTTTGAAAACATATGGAACAAGCATACAAGTGACAAGTAATCATGTATCACAATAAATAAAATAACACAGTAAGGGGTTATTTAGTAGTGTTTGAACCATTAAGTGCTGAATAGTTAAGATGTCTGAATAATTAAGAGGGTCTGAATGATTAAGTGCCGAACCAGTTAATAACGTTTGGTTAAAGGTATGAATGATATGTATTTTTTATTCAGCATGGTATTGGTGCTGAATGGTTAAGATGTCTGAATAATTAAGAGGGTCTGAATAATTAAGTGCTGAACCAGTTAATAGTGTTTGGTTAAAGGTCTGAATGATATGTATTTTTTATTCAGCATGATATTGGTGATGAATGGTTAAGTGTTGAACTGAATCATTAAGAGGTTAATTTATTTCAAACCAAACACACTGAATGTTAAACGATCAAGAGGTAGCCTCTTAATGATTCCATTAAGAGGCTATCAAACAGCCGCTAAGACATCAAATATTAACATACAAGATACATGTAAACATACAAGACAATTAACAAAACTGAAGGCATAAGCTCCCCTACAAATTAAAAAAACAAAAACTTAGAAAAGAAGCTATCTGCTATTCATACAACTAGGCGATCTAAGTTAAGTACATGTTAGAGAATTAGGGGGTGTTTGTTTTTTCCAAAAAGGTCTGCGTGACCTCTTATGTCTGCGCGGCGCAGACGCGGGAAGAGGTTGGACCTCTACAGACCGTTTGTTTTCTCGCAGACATTTTATTAAAAAAGGTCTGCACGACCTCTTCTTGGTGCAGACTTGGACTGTCGTGCAGACTTGGACCAAGCTCTTTTTGAGCTCTTCCAACCTTTCTCACTTCATCAATCACCCATCCACACAGCAGCTCCCCCATCGCCGGTCTCCTCAACAGCCGGCTCCTCCACCGCCGGTCTCCCCCACCGCCGCGCCTTCCTCCGCCTTCTCCTTCTCCGCGCCTTCTGGCCGTCGCACCTCCAATCGTATGCGTCTAGGGTTCGGTCGTCTCCTTTTCCGGCCGTTGCACCTCCAATCGTACGCGTCAAGGGTTCGGTCGTCTCCTTTTCTGGCCGTCGCACCTCCAATCGTACGCGTCTAGGGTTCGGTCGTCTCCTTTTCCAGCCGTCGCACCTCCAATCGTACGCGTCTAGGGTTCGGTCGTCTCCTTTTCCGGCCGTCGCACCTCCAATCGTACGCGTCTAGGTTCGGTCGTCTCCTCCGCATCTAGGATTTGGTCGTCTAGGGTTCGGTCGTCTCCTTTTCCGGTCGTCTCCTCCACAGCTAGCCTCCTCCACCGCCGGTGGGGAAGAGGATGATCGACGAGGTGGGGGTGTGGGTTGGGGCAGTCGTGGGTTGGGAAGAGCTAAAAGTTTTCAGAAAACAAACACCTCAAAAAGATCTACTTGCAGATGTTTGGTCTACCTCTTATGCAAAAGATGTTTGCAGATGTGGTCCACAGACCGCAGACATTTTGCATATGAAAAAACAAACACCACCTTAGAGTCCTAGCAAAAACAATCACTATATCCATCATTATAAATCTCTAATTATCACTGGTTGTGTATTTTAAAAATATAATTAATATCTTGGTCACTTGCTCGTTAGGCAATACTCTATAGTCTATATCAGCAATTCAACAATGAGATTAATACACTTTGTTTGAGACAAAATGACAGCTGGTCTACATTTCTTTTATGCCAATTAATCAATCTAAAGAAATTGGAGAATGGCCTTGTAAATTAAATTATTTGATTGCATGAGGTGGTCATTTCCAAACACCCACGTCCCAAAGGATTGATAATATGGTAATTTCAACATCAAACAGTGGACAAGCGTCCAAACATTATCACATGCAACCCCCTCTCTAAACATGTGAATACCATAATCTTTATTTTTTATTTATTATTATTTTTTATCATATCAAAAGAAAACTTTCAAAATGCAATCCCCAAACACCCCAAGTGTTACAAAAAGAGGGTGTTATTAGAAATGGAGAATGACTGTAAATTACAATTTTGAACTACAATTTCAGTTTTCCATCAATAAACCCATGTGAGAATTGGGATTATAAGCTAAGTGAACTAAATGAATTTTGGGTGTTTCCCCATAAATGATAAAAAATAAAAATAAAACAAACTAATAACTCAGTACACAAATACAACAGTTTGCTTGCTTACCAGTGTCCACACGCTGCTGTCACGTTTTCATACCCGAAAAGCTGCTACTTCATTTCTCCAAGCAGTTATAATTTTTTTCGATCCAATATCAGAAAGAACAGCCCGTGTACGAAAGTGATGAAATTTCATTGATATGCAACTGCACTCGAGCCTTAAAAAATATGGCTGCAGAGTGCAGATGACTTGTTCAGATCAAGACTTGGGTTTGGGCCAAGAAGAGGGAATCAAGCCCACTGAAGCCCATCAAAACCAAAATCTGAATTTGTGACAGGACCGTCACCAAGATCGTGGTGTTCGAGCACTTGGTTTTCACCAATGGGGTCCACATATGGTTCTAGAAGATCAGATGACCTCTCTGATGGTATGCCATAGTCTTTAAGTATGCAGGGTGAGGCGGCTGAAGAAGCTTCTCTCTCTAAAACAGCGAGATAATTGTCTTCAAATTCAAAAATCAAGTATTTGTCTGTGCATGCTGTAAGAGAGCACAAAACCATAAGGATCAGAAACATGATATATTAATAGTACTATAGTAGAAGGGGTGATTTTGGCATATGCAAGAAAATCAGTATCAATTTGGGACATTTTGTTAATTTTTTGGGTTTGTTTGGTGAAATAATGTATCCAAAATGGGTCCATGTGGACTAAAACCGAAAAAGTGCTCAAGGGTTTACGGGTTGGATACGGTCATGTTAACCAGCAATCACTTTTTTGGCATTTTTATTTGAAATGATTAAAATGTCGTCATAACTTGCAAGAAATTTAACACTTTTAATGTTATTATTTGTACTAACAAAAAAATGATTTATTAATTTGCATTTTATTTATAGTTCAATATGAAATTATAAGAAAGTGCAAAAAAGGAATTTGCAGGGTCAGACCCGAGTGAGCTGGTTTTGAAATGGTCTGTTTATACCTGAATTGATTTTGACCCGTTATCCAAATGGTTCATTTTGCTATCTCTAGATTTGTAAAAGTTTTATAAAACAGAATGGAAGAACAAATATCAGAAAAACAAGAGAATTATTTTGGAACTCCTCCATTTAATTGATAAGAAAAACCTACATTCATTAAAGAAAAGCTACCTATATTTATCGCTAATTAACCTTGTCCACCAACTAAATAACTTCTTAAAATTTAGACCAACTCTAATCCAACAGAGGTGACTCAAAATCACGATCACTGACCTCCTTCGGTTGCTGATTTACAGAAGCAATAATAACCAAAATAAAACTCTATCAAATAAACGCAATTAACCCCCTGTATTGTCTAATTTTGTAAGGGTTGGTCCAATAATCAACCCCCCTTTCAAAAAAAAATCAAACAAAAATCTTGACCTTGAGTTTTCAATTATTTTCCCGCACTTTCAATCATCTTTATTCCCAGAATCTCTCGCATTTCTTCAAACTTAACTTTTGGCAGGGCTTGGGTTAGAATGCATGCTCATTGTTGATCCTCACTAATGTCCTCAACTTTGACTAGCTCGTTTTCAACACATCCACGTATAAATGATAACGTGTGTTCATATGTTTACTTCTTTCATGGAAAACTTGATTTTTAATCAAGGATATAGCTTATTTGTTGTTCACCATGATCACCACGTGTTCGTCCTTTCTTCTAGTTATTTCTGCCAACAGTCCTCTTAACCAGATATAGCCTAACGAGCTAAAAAGGTTGCAACCATGAATTCTGCTTCAAAAGACAATAGAGCAACTGTTGGATGCCTCGGTAAATTCCCAGCATTGTACTTCCTTTTACAAGCCTAAGAACTTGTTTCACTAAAGGGCTGCTCTTGGGGTTTGCATATACCTGCTAACAATTCTAACCACATACGAGAGATCTGGCCTTGTATGGGTTAAATATCAAAGACAACCCACCGTTTTCCTGTATTCGGTCGCGTCAACCAGATTACCACCTTCCTCTTTTGATAATTTTAATGCCGGTTTGATGATATATTTATCCTCCATAGAATTAAGTGGGTTTCTCTATCCTATTTTCTGTGATGATTAATTCATCCACCGATGGGTATTGGGCCGGGTATGGGATTAATTTTTCAAATTTTCGAGGGTATGGGACGGGCGTTTACCCAGCCCGATTACCCGATTATATATACCCGTTTACCCGATTATAAATACTCATTTATATACATTTGAAGTAGATAGAATTTGTTTCTTTTTTATTCTTTTTGAACTTTAGAAATTGTTCATAGAATTTGTTTCTTTTTTTATCTTTGTTTTTTGGCAACTGTAGTATTTTTTTTGAACCATTTTGTTAATTACCATTTTTTGGTTTATATTGAACGATGATCAACTTATGACATTTTGAAATTTCATGCTATTTGATATATTAATAGTTTGTTCTTGTCATATTTAACATATAGTTTTTGGTTATAAAAAATAAATATATTATTAGTTACCTGATACCCGACGTGATTTAAGTCAGTTATTCTCAACAAGTATATTTAGCTAAACCCGCCGGGATACCAGAAACCCATCGGGATACCCGATACGCGATGGGTTTTGGGACGGGTATGGGACATACTTTTATAAATGGGTATGGGACTGAAATTAGCCAAACCCGGCCCATTGCCATCCCTAGGGCTGTTTAAGCCTGTAAAGCGTTTTAGCTAACTTGTACTCCTTCTCTTTTACTATAAAACCTTTTGGTTGAGTAACAAATACATCTTCCTTGAATTCACCATGTAAGAAGCGTATTTGACATCCAAATGATGGGACCACCCATCCACGTTGTCTGCTAATACAATGTCTACTCTTACAGTCTCGAGACTTTTCACTGGTGCAAACACCTTGTCAAAGTCTACACCATGTTGTTGGATGTAGCCTTTGGTGACTGGCGCTGCTTTATGTTTTGTAATTTCTCCATTTGCATCTCTTTTGATCTTGTATACCCATTTTAGGCCAATGAGATGGAGTCTGGGTGGCAAGTCTGCAAGCACCCAGGTTTTGTTTCTTTTGATAGAGGCAATCTCATTCTGCATTGCTTGTTCCCACCCCTTGCTACCCATTGCTTCTTTGTAGTTGAAGTTCACCTTCTGTGAGTACTGAGTAGTGGTTGTAGATTACATTTTGGAAAGGAGCTCCATCATACACTTCGTTCATATTTTTCCATCCATGTATTAGGGTATCATCTTAAGTTTTATCTTCAGCCAACGAAGGGTCTGATGGGCCAACTTTATCTGCAGGTATACTGGGTAACATAGGTCATTGGCTTTTAATCACAAATTCTAGGTAAATTTAGTCAGACTTTCTTCACCAAATGCTCCATCCAAAAACCTTCCATGGATTGTATGAGGAAAATCATGTTATGGGCTTGTGTGAACTAGACTTTACGAGGAGTTTGGAACAGTAGGACCAAGTCTTGGCCCGTCACGGTGATCTTCTGGTTCAGCCGTTCAGGTCCGATTGGGTTTATTTGGACCACAAAGTCAGCTTCTTTGTCTTCACAGTTATCTGAGTATCCTTGCCAGTTCTGTTTATTTTTTCTTCAAACTTTAAATCCTAACTGATGACTATCCTTCCTTCTTGGACATACATGCATTCGATATGCCTTTGACATTGGTTCTATTCACAGGTGTATCATTGGCAGGCTCTTGTTAATTGTTATCCAATTTCTTCAACTAGTTAAAGGGTGCTTTAACATTACTGACGCATCCAAATACACGTAGGTGGTCCATCCTTGGTCTTCTTCCTTTTAGAGCTTCATAAGGGGTCTGGTAATTTGTGATCTTTGTGGGCAACCAGTTTAGCACATAAACAGAGTGTTGAGTCTGGTATCTTCTGCCCAAAGGTTTTTTGGCAAGCTTTTTGCGTTGAGGATGCTTCTTGTTGTGTTCATTTCCGTACAATTTCACGTCTCGACTATTTCATTTTGTTGAGTGTAGGGAGCGGTCAGTTGTTGTGTAATGCCCACTTGATTACACAAAACTGGTTTAAGTTTCCGGAGGAAAATTTATCAGTCCTAAGAACCTTTAATTTTCCTTCCATATTGATTTTTGGTAGAAACTTTGAACCTTTTGAATTCTTCATAAACTTCATCCTTAGTTTTTAACATAAACACCCAAATAAACGATCCTTCTGATAAATTGCAACTATGAATGATCCTTCTGGTTTGATGAGTCTTGAGTCCCATTTTGTGTGGCTTAACCTAGATCAACACCTTGCCCTTGGCCTCTAAATCTTCAACAACCACAGCCTCGGCCTTGGGTTTCAGAGCTTCCCCCTTAACCTTGGCCACTCCCTTTTCAAATCTTTTCTTTGCTTCCCAATCTTCATATGAAAGTAGTAGTTGGTTTTGACAGCTATTTGATTCTTTTAACTTTGAAGAAGGCCTTTCTTCATATGCTTTTAGCCATCCAAAAACCTCCAGAAATTTCACAGTTTTAACGCCCACCATCTGTTTGATTGTAGCAGCCATATTAAGAAAGTTTTTACACATGCTAGTGAGTAACTTTCTGACCAAGGTTGAATCTTCAATAGTTGATCCAAGAGTAGCCAACTTAGAGGGAATTCCAGAAAGCTTTATAACAAAGTCATCCACAGTTTCTGTCCTTCATCTTGATCATATCAAATTTGATCTTTAAAGATTGTAATCAGGCCTCCATGACTCATTCTATTAAAAGGTGATGAGTCTTTATTGAATTCCAGATTTCTTTGGCTATGTTGCAGCATGCAATTTGCAAAATCACATCTTCAGGGAGTGCTTGATACAGGTATGCAGTTGTCGAGTTGTTTTTCTTGGAATCAACATTAATTCTTGGTTTAATGGTTTCCAAGAGACCAAGTGCTCTAAAAAGATCACCTTTATCCTAGGTGACCAGATTGGATCATTGGTTGATGTCAGTGTTGTAAAAATTGCCCTATGACAACTTATTAATCGGCGCCTAGGCGCTAGGCGATTCTTTGATTAATAGACCAATTAATCGGCTGGAATAAAAATTAAACCACGCTTAGCGATTAATCCTCATTTATCCATAATCCCTACCCCACCGCTCGACTAGCGGTTAGCGAATTCTACAACATTGGTTGACATATTTCTTCCATGGATTGGTTCTTCATTCTTCTCCCATATTTCTTCCCTGTCTTCGGATCTAGTGACTGATCCAACCCTTCGGATCAGCTGAAAAACCTTCAGTTGCCTTAAAACGCAATCTATAATAATGATTGTAAACAAAATTCATACCAGAGTGGAAAAACAGAATTCAGAAAAAACAAGAGAATTATTTTGGAACTCCTATGATTAATCGATAGGAATAACTTAAATCCATCAAGCTATCAAAGAGGAACCTACCTATAATTATAGCTAATTAACCTTGTCCTGTTAGTCTAAACTTGTAATAGAAAGCTGTTGTGAGTTTGTTATAGAAAGTTAGTTTTCTGTTTGTTTTTGTTGTGATGTAATAATCAGCTATAAATAGTTGTTCCTCTGTAGTTGTTCGCAAGCAGGGATAATAAGAGAAATCAAAGGATCGATTCCAATTACTTGTCTAATTTTCCTTTCTAGATTCAGATACCATCTTACAAGTGGTATCAGAGCCGCGGTGCTCAGATTTGACGGACGTCGTGTGGAATTGGTGAAAAAACAGAGATCGCGGTGAAGGTTTTGAGTAGGAAACCATCAATTGATCGATTGATCCAACGGGCTGGATCAAGAAGTACCACTGATGTACCACCGAAGACGAAGAAGACAAACGATGGGAGACGGAGCAAATTCCGGCGCGATTGTCACGGTGAAGGAAAGCGGTACAGCCTCTCTGCAATGTCCAATGCTCGTCAACAATTATAACATTTGGGCTATCAGATTGAAGGCGGTGTTCAAGGTCCATGGAATCCTTGAAGCGCTCGAGCCCGGAATCGGCGTGGCGGTGGATACAAAGAAGAACGACATGGCGGTCGCATTGCTATATCAGGCGATACCGGAGGAGCTGGTGTTACAAGTCTCACATTGTCAAACGGCCAAACAGATTTGGGAGTCCCTGAAAGTAAGGTTCGTTGGTGCCGATCGGGTTAGAGAAGCGCGACTGCAGACACTGAAATCTGAGTTGGAGTCCATGAGAATGAGTGAAAGTGAAGGGATCGACGAATTTGCAAGTATATTAAGTCATCTGGTCTCGAAGGCAAATAGCCTGGGATCCACGATTGATGACAGAACACTTGTGAGAAAACTCTTAGGCTCGGTCCCAGAAAGATTCTTGGCCGTTGTTGCATCGATAGAGCAGTTTGCAGATTTGAATGTAATGTCGTTTCAAGAGGCAATTGGGAGGCTAAAGGCATTCGTTCTTAACAAGAATGAAAGAGAAACAGCCTTTCTCAAAGCCGGATCAATTACTCCTGAGTTATGATGAGTGGCAGGCAAAAAAGAGACCTGAGCCCGCCAAGGAGCGGCCAGAGGTGCCGGGAGACAAGGGCCTAGGGGCAGGGGTCCTGCGAGTAGAGGCAAGACCCAAGATCGGCCTTCCACAAGTTATCAGCCAAGGAAAGCAAAAGATAAGTCGAAGATTAAGTGTTTCAGATGCGATACAATGGGACACTATGCCTCTGAGTGCCCCACAAATCCCAAGAAACAAGAAACCAATCTGACAGAGGCCAGGGAAGATGGACAAGCCTTGATGATGGCCCTCACAGTGTTCTTGAATGAAGAAAGGGTACTTCCTAAAAGGTACTCAAATGAAGAAAAGGTGTGTGTGGTTCCTGGACAATGGGGCCAGCAACCACATGACTGGAAATAAGGACATGTTTGCCAAACTAGACAAGAATGTTAGTGGGAAGGTCAGGTTCGAAGATGGCTCCTGTGTGAGTATTGAAGGTAAGGGAGACATTGTGCTGGAATGCAAGAACAAGGACCAGAGGGTATTAACCGAGGTATACTACATTCCCACTCTGAAAAGCAACATAATAAGTCTTGGCCAACTCACTGAGTTTGGCTATGAGGTGAGAATGAAGGACGATCACCTATGGATTTTTGAAGGAAGTGGAACATTGCTGATGAAAGTACCAAGATCCCTGAACAGGCTGTACAGAATTGAGCTCAAAGTGGCTTCACCTGTGTGCCTGTTGGCACAAGTTGGGGTAAGTTCAGCTTGGCTATGGCATGCTCGTCTTGGCCACCTGAACTTTGATGCAATTCAGAAGCTGTCCAAAAGGGAAATGGCTCAAGGGGTTCCCAAGATCACACACACCTCCCAGGTGTGTGACTATTGCATGGCAGGGAAGCAGTCCAGAGTTCCTTTCCCAAAGGAGATGCGGTTTCGAGCTGAGAAACCTTTGAACCTGGTGTATGCTGATGTGTGTGGGCCAATAAGACCAGAAACTAAAGGGGGAAACAAGTACCTACTCCTGATGGTTGATGACCATAGTAGGTACATGTGGGTGCTTCTTATTCGAAGCAAGGTTGAGGTCTTTGACCGGTTCAAGGAATTCAAAGAAGATGTAGAGCTGGAGCATGGGAAGAAAATAAAAGCTCTAAGGACAGATAATGGGGGTGAGTTTACTTCCCAAGATTTCAAACTTCTTTGCTCCAAAACTGGTATGTATCATCAGCTACATCACCATACTCTCCACAACAAAATGGAGTTGTGGAGAGACGAAATAGAACTGTTATGAGCATGACTAGGTGCCTGTTAAAAGCTATGAATCTTCCCCAAGATATGTGGGGAGAAGCAGGTAGACATGCTGTGTACATACTAAACAGGTCTCCCACAAAAGCATTAGAAATTACTCCCTATGAAGTTGTTAAAGGAAGAAAGCCAAGACTAGATCACATGAAGGTGTTTAGGTGTGTTGGCTATGCAAAAGTTCTTAGAGTTAATCTAAGAAAGCTGGATGATAGAAGTAAGAGGATGGTGCACTTGGGCTGCCAACCCAAAACCAGGGCTTATAGGACGTTTGATCCAGACACTGGGAGGATTCAGGTCACAAGGGATGTTCATTTTGATGAGTCTAGGCCGTGGGATTGGGAAAAGGATGAAGAGGCCCAAGGTCCAGAATGGACAAAGTTCTGGTCCATACAGAAACTAGAAGAGGAGATCAAAGTCATGGTGATCAAGCCTCAACCAGCTATGATCAGGTTAATGTGGGAGGAGAAAATGATGAAGAAGGTGAGGAGGAATTCATCTGGAGTAGTCCAGAGTCAACAATAAAAGAAAGAGGTCCAATGCTGAGCCGGTAGCCTTCTGATGTAGATGGGCTTGATGATCCCACAAAGGCTCCTAATGAGAGATATGATCACACACCTCTACGAGGTTCAAAGAATCTGGAAGAAATCTATGAGAAAACACAAGATTCTCACTTGTTGTTACTAGAAGGAGAACCATCTAGTTACAAGGAAGCACAAGGAATAAAGGAATGGGAAGAAGCCATGGCTGCTGAAATTAAGTCAATTGAGAAGAACAAGACATGAGAACTCACTGATAGGCCAGCAAATACTGTACCGATTGGTTTAAAGTGGGTATTTAAAGTCAAAAGAGATGCCACAGGGGCTGTTACAAAATACAAAGCCCGCTTAGTTGCCAAAGGATATGTACAACAGTATGGGGTGGACTTTGAGGAGGTGTTTGCTCTGGTGGCTAGGATTGAAACAGTGAGATTGATACTAGCTGTGGCTGCTCAGAAAGGCTAGTGGGTCCATCACATGGATGTCAAATCAGCATTCTTGCATGGTGATTTAAAGTTGTTGGTATATGTGTCTCAACTTGAAGGATTCATCAAGAAAGGGGCTGAACAGAAAGTTTACAAGTTGTCAAAGGCCTTGTATGGGCTTAAACAAGCTCCTAGGGCTTGGAATATGAAGTTGGATGGAGTCTTGAAGGAGCTGGGTTTCAGCAAATGCAAGTATGAACCTGCAGTGTACAGAAAGGTGTCAAGGAGAAGATCTTAATCATAGGTGTTTATGTTGATGACTTGCTGATAACAGGAGAAAGGTCTGAAAAAATCAAGGAGAGGAAGAGGAAAATGGAAGAGAGATTTGAGATGGTAGATCTGGAATTGCTATCTTATTACTTGGGAATACAAGTTACTCAGAACCAAGAGGGATCAAGTTGCAACAGACCAGTTATGCACAAAAGATTTTAGAAGAAGCAGGTTTAAAGGAGTGTAATTCAACTAAGTTTCCAATGGAGCCAGGGTTGAGATTGTCAAAGCATGATGAAGGTGGAGAAGCTGATGCTACCAATTTAGAAAATGGGTAGGGTGTTTGAGATATCTAACCCACACAAGACCATATTTGAGTTACTCTGTGGGTTATGTCAGCAGATATATGCAGGCTCCTAAGCTGGTCCATGTTCAAGCCTTAAAGCAGATTCTGAGATATGTAAAGGGAACAACTCGGTTGGGTTTGATTTATCAAAGAAGTGGTGATGATGAGTTGCATGGGTTCAGTGATAGTAGTTACTCCACTGATAGAGATGATGGTAGGAGTACTACTGGAATGGTGTTTTTTTATGGAGACAAACCAGTCACTTGGAATTCTCAGAAGCAGGCTACAGTGGCATTATCATCCTATGAGGCCGAGTTTATGGCTGCATCAACAGCTGCATGTCAGGCCATTTGGCTAAGAGGGTTGTTGGCAGAGATCACAGGAAGAAGAGAACAGCAAGTGGAGATTAAAATGGATAATAAATCTGTCATTGCACTTATTAAAAACCCAGTTTTTCATGGTCGTAGCAAACATAGGTATCATTTTATTCGAGAGAATGTTGAAAAGGAGCAGATCATAATTGAGTTTGTGAGCGGTGAAGAACAGAAAGCTGACATTTTGACTAAAGCCCTTCCTAGATTAAAGTTTGAAGAGATGAAGAACAAGTTTGGTTTGAAGGAGATTACAAGCTTAGGGGGGTGAAATGTTAGTCTAAACTTGTAATAGAAAGTTGTTGTGACTTTGTTATAGAAAGTTAGTTTTTCTGTTTGTTTTTGTTGTGATGTAATAATCAGCTATAAATAGTTGTTCCTCTGTAGTTGTTCGCAAGCAGAGATAATAAGAGAAATAAAAGGATCGATTTCCAATTACTTGTCTAATTTTCCTTTCTAGATTCAGAAACCATCTTACATGTCCAACAAGCTAATCACTTCCTAAAAATTTAGACCATCTCTACTCCATCAGAGGTGACTCAAAATCAAGATCACAAGCCTATCCCTGGTCGCTGATTTATTGACGTAATAACCAAAATAAAACTCCAACTGTTGATATAAAAACTAGCCCCCTGTACTATCTAATTTTTCAAGATTGGTCCAACAGTACTCACAATCAACAAGATGAGCAAGATGGTGGATGTTCTTTATTCGAGTTCCATTGAACTTCAGAACCTGTCCGATTATTTTAAAGAATTAAGTTGTGTTTCTGAGTAATAATAGTTATGGAAAGACAAAAAAGAACATAATATAATGACAAAATGATAAATTACTGATCCTAGAGAAGATTACTTGCCTGCTCGTTGCTCATATCCTCATAGCCGATGTTACTTCATTTGCCAATACCTGCAGGTTAATTACGAGATCAAAAAAATATTCTAACAGCATATCAAATGAAGCTTTAAACAAAGATTGCAAATAATGAAATAAATGAAGTGTGATTAAAAGAAAGATCCTCCTCATGTGAGATGTAGGGTTGAAACTCACCCAGACAATGTGTAATTTTTTTATTTTTATTTGTGTGTGTGTTTGGGGGGGGGGGGGGGGGGTTCCTTGCTTATAAATAATATAACACTACGGGAAGCCCTTCAGATTTTTTTCTGTATAGTACTTGATTCATGCCTTTATTTGATGAAAGTTACACCAATTTCTCACCTAAGTCATATTCAACTGACAAATTGTTTGCCGTCTAATCTTTTCATGTCACAGTCAAACAATTAGTTGACTATGAATGCTTATAAATCTATAAGCTAAAAAAAATTTAACCAAGTGTTTGTACTTTATAAAATTGAATTAATCCCTATAATGTTTTAAAATGAAACTGAGATATGTGCTTTGTTAAATATGTGAGGCACAAAGGGATCATATAGATCGATCATAGATGTTATAGATTGTAGAGTGAATATAGAAGAGCAATAATGCCAAAGAAATAGGAGTAAAGATTCCCATAAGGGAGAAGAGTAGATTATTTTTATTGTAGACTGAAGATTGAGAATTGATATAATGATATATATGCGGAATATTTCAAATTGTTGCTTAGAAAGAATTAATAAAATGTTGAGAACATATGGAGATTAGAAATATTTATTAAAATTTGGGAAGAAGATCATCAAATACTTGATACTTATACGGTTACTTAATTCTCAAATGATGTCATGTTTATCACATAGAAAAAGTTAACATATTTTTATCTTTAAAATAAGTGAATAGAAAAATGAATAACTTAGTTTGATCATGTACAAATGTGTGTATACATATATAAATTCGGCCCTTGAATTCTGTGGAGCCTAAAGCCTTTGCTTTAGTGGCCCTTGGTCCAAGCCAACTTATTAATTTAGAGGTGGCAATTTTTACCCAAATCAAAGGAAATGGGTTGGTTTGGGTAAATAACTAAATAATTGTAGTATAGTGGGTTGAAATGGGTAACAACATAAATATTGAATGGGTTGAGATGGGTAGCACTTAAACACAATGCGGGTCAAGATGGATAACCGAAAAACTAGGTAAATGCAATGGATTCAAACATTTAAGAATGATTAATAACATATTTGATGAGAAAATCACTAAAAATTGTCCAATGGACTAGTTGTTTATTTATAACACATCTTAAGCTAAACTAAATTGATGTTTTTTAAGACCAACCCATTTAGCCGAAATGATTTTGCTTAAAAACCCGTTCGTAACCCGCACCCATCTTGATCCGAACCTATTCTGACCCGTTACCCAACCCGCCCATTTTGTCGGGCATACTTTATTATGAATTGTGGTGGGTATAACCACAAAATTAGGGTCGATATTATCAAGTAGATGTGGCAACATGGGCAGGTCAAGCAGGTTGGATAACATGTTTAAACAAATAATTTTAAATATGTGTCAAAATGGGTTGGGCAAACCCATTAACACATTTTTTATCCATTTTTTGAAATACATAAATAAATATTCTTGTATATATGATGACAAAAACTAAAAAAAACTTTCCAAAAATAGAAAATAAAAAATAAAATCTTAATCTTTTAATAATTCGACAAAAGGAATTCCCAATGCATTAAATACATATCATATGACTTTCAACACATTTCTATTTTCTAGTTAGATTATTTCACCTTAATTTTAATCAAGGGTCAATTACATATACCCCCTATAATTTTCATATATTACATATATACCCAACCCAAAATTTTAATTACATATATCCCTCCTATAATGCTACAATTCTCAAAAATGCCCATTTTAAATTAAAATACATTAAAAAATTACTATTTTACCCTTGCCTTTAAAAAAATATTATACCCATTTTAACTAGTTTTTTTATGTTTTTTTTTCATTTTAGTGTTTTTTCCTTCTTTTTCTTTCTCTTCATTTTTCGTATCTTTTTTTTTGTTTCAATTTTAATCATGTTTATTTTATACTTTTTACTTGTTATTTTTTGTATTTGTATTTTTTTGACAATCATCAAAATGAATGAAACAAATGCACTATATGGTGATGTTGTTGCTAATAACCCCTATAATGATTAACACAAAATAATCATACTAGTGGAAATTCTGCAAATCACATGGTTCTATAGACAATTTTTGAGACTTGATGATGCATACACACGTGTCTCGGACATATGTGTTCAAAATACTAACCTTGTTAAAATGAAACATTCGATTAGAACTCTACGGAATATGTGTGCTGCGACGGAGAAGGAGCGCCGGGGGAGGGTGGGCGCGATGAAGTAGCTATATTGGGGGA
>SZYD01000718.1:0-30905 GCA_009363875.1 Mikania micrantha | reverse complement strand
ATTTATTGTAAATAGATAGAATTTATTGTTGTAAACGATCAAATGTATTTGAAGACCAAATGAAGACATTTAAGGAGTACAAAGATAGAGATCTTGGATCAAGTGAGAGATTACAATTAGGCGTTGATTTGTAACCCTAGACATAATTTGGTTTACGTTTGACGACTCGAACGAAACCGAATAAATTAGATTATAGCTCGATTCATAGTTATATTTCGTTGTTTGTGGTTGATAAATATTTAGGAATTATTAAATTGACAAAAAACAAAATATTTGTCACAATTTTGAAAATAATAGTAAATATAAAAGAGTTTTATAATTACTAAAAGGCATTTAAATAAGAAGTTGTTTTATTTAATGATAAAACATATATAAAATAAAAAAGAGTTATTTTATGATAATATTTTAAACTTGATTAGTTTAAAATTAGTTCGTGTAAACTATCGACTTAGATTAAAATAGGGTATATAAAATTAATCGAGTCGAGCGTTTGAAAGGAGTTTCAAGCAACCACAAACCATACGTCAAATTGGATTTTACTAAAAGAAATTGCACGACTTGCTTCATGCTACAAGTCATCCATATGTTTTTGACCCAAATGGTAAATGGACAACAAAAGAAATCCCAATTATTAAAATGGATATTCTGCACAATCCTTAATGAGTAACACTTTAACCAATATATCCGAACCCTCGGTTTTGGTAAAAGGAAAACTCGCGATTCCTAGGTTACTTAGGCCGGTTTTTTCAGTTACAGAAATTAGGAGGAATATCACTTAAAGAGTTAAGTAGGTGCAGTTGGGGTTAAACGTACAAATGGTCGACTATACCCGTCAACCAGCCCCATACCGAGAGTTGTATGGAGACACAATTGGTAATCGTTACCTACCTGCCTAGTCATAACAATGGAGAGTGCTAAATCCATTCATTGATTATAATGAAGCAGGATCTCATTCCTAATAAAATATTTGTGTGTGTGGATCATAATATAATTAGGACAAGCATGAAAATACTAAATTCAATAATGTTGAAATTTGTAGATGTCTGCGGACGCAAAATCTACTAATTCCTCGTTTACTCTAAGTCTATCCTTGAGAAGGATAAGCTCAACAACTCCAACTTCATGGATTGGTATCGTAACCTGAGAATTGTTCTCAGGGCTGACAACAAGTTGTATGTCCTTGAGACACTAATCCCAGAAGAACTTGTGAATGCTACGGGTGCAACCCGTAAAGCCTACGACAAACATGTAGATGATTATGTTAAGGTTTCTTGCTTGATGCTTGCTTCCATGATTCCAAAACTCCAAAAGAGTCTGGAACATATGAAGGCATATGAAATGATTCAGCATTTGTTGGAAATGTTCCAGCAACACAGTCGACATGAACGCTTTGAAGTGATAAGATCACTCTTAGGTTATCTCATGCAAGAAGGTTCTTCGGTTAGCACTCATGAATAAAGATGAAATGTTTCATTGATCATCTAGCACGTCTTGAGTGTCCACTGACAAATGAATTAGTTGGGGTTATAATCCTAAATTCACTGCCAAAGTCATACGACTAGTTCACTTTAAAATATAATACGAATGCTTGGAACAAGACCATCCCAGAGTTGCATATGATGCTTTAAACTGCTGAGATAAACATACCAGGTTCTAACAAAGCTGGTTCAGTGCTGATGATCAAAGGGGTTGAGTTGAGCAATCCAAAGGTAAGGGCAAGAAGAGCGTGAAAGGTAAGGGTAAAGGCATTGGCAAGGTTGTTGCCAATAGAGACTCTCATCAACGAATTCTCCACATCCGACCACCTAGTCGTGAACTTGGGTTTTAAATAGAGACTCTCATCAACGAAAATCACGAGCCTTGCATCTCGTTTCTTTCTCTGTTTTTCGGCTTCGTTTTCTGGCAAGGTAACAGAACTCTGGCGAGAGGAAAACGAGAACGAAACCAGAAACAACGCCACCACCCACCTTACTCCACTGCTTGCTACCCTCATCTGAGCACCCAGACGCACAAAGTTCACGTTAACTGTGTTTCCATTTTTCCGGCGACGATCCGACATCTTCGACAGCTCGTCATTGATGTGTTGGAAACAAAGTTGACACCACCCTTCATCTTCTCCGTTGTTTGTTTGTCTCTCTCCGGCTATCAGATGCCTCTGACGAACCGCCAACGCTCCTCCATCCTCCTGATCGAAAAAGTTGACTAAGGTAATAACAAACCAAACTTTAACCGTTGTTTCAGAATGTATATGAGTATATTTGGGTTAGAATCTGGCGATAGGATTAGAGGGATCGGTTCTTAGTTTGAAGAAGATGAAAGCTAGATTATATGTTAAAAAGCCTTCAAAAACAAACTATTAAACATTTGTGGGCTTGTTTAGTGGTTAAAACCTATAGATTTTAATTGATTGGTTACGGGTTCTAAACCCTTTCCCAACAATTTTTTTGTGTATATATTTTTTTCTAAACCAAACCATTAGTTGTATAAGTGTTATTGACTAGATGTCAAGTATAAATATACTAAAAGTAATCAAATTATTTTTATATGTTAATTTATCTGTCACAAATAAAGTTAGTTCTTAAAATCCAAGACTAAATGCAGTATAATAAGAATTCAACTTTTGCACCAAAAAACAATTTAACACCTTCTTTGAAATATAATTACAATGTAGGAGTTGCAAATATCTATAAACAAGTATATCACAAAATTTATTTTAGATCGCAAGAAGGTACAGATTCTTACCCCCTCCTTTTTTCGTTTCACCATATGATTTGATTATTAAAAACCCATTTGATTCTCACACCTTTGGAATTCCTGAACGTCTTTGATATATCGATCTGTTTCATTTGCATTGTCCGTTGTGAATTTAGAATCATTATTTATTATTGGTTATCGTTGCATTCATGCAATAGGAATTTTGGATTTGAAATCATTATCGCATGTTCCAATATTATTTTATGATTTGATTGAACACTTAGTGAGAAGTGTATTTTATATGTATATTGTTGTGTTATTACTTCTGTTATTGTATTCTGTTAGCCGAGCATGTTCCTACTTGCAAGGGTGAACGCAAGCATGTCATTGCGGGATCAATGACGTGCCACCAACCGTGGTGGTGAGCTGAGATCACGGCGTGTTCTTCGTACTAGTGAGGTACATGAGGCCATAAGAAGGCGTATGGACTGGCCCTAGGATATATTTGTATATGATTTCTGGTGGATGATCTGTGTATGCCCACACTCCATTGCACGTTCGGTACATAGGGTCTGCAGCTTTATGTGCATGTCAGTAGTGATTTAAGATTAGGCTCAAGGTACATCGGTGTGATATGATTTATTTGATTGTCTTGCTTTACTTTGTATCATATCATTTTGTTTTTTGTTATCATCGCATTCAGTTATTGATTATGTTACTTAAGCCTTTATCTGTTCTGGGGATTCAGCTCATTCTGTTAATGCTTTGTTCATAACAGGTTCACAGGGTACTCAGGGCGGGACGTGAGGAGAGAGAAATTAAGCTCTAGGATTTTGGACCGTGAAAGTATGCAATTATATTTTTCAGCTTAGGCTAGTTCATTAGATACGGTCATTTGGTCAATATTTAATAAAAAAAAATTTACCTAAGGCTATTAAATAGTCTTTTGAGGTATGTCAACCTAACCTTTGCTTAATGGAAACCATGTATTCTGCTTTGATTGATGTAATAGTGACACGTCACCCCTATTTTGGGTTGGGGTATGCTTGGTTTTTTTAGAAGATAAAAGCTCAAAGGGTTGAGGTGTCACACCTTCTGCGTCGCGTGCGGAATCCACGGCGCGGTGACGATCGATGGTTGAATCATGCACAAGTATTGAAAGAAGAAAAATCACAATGCATTACTAAGTTTCATAATGTTAAACATTTGTTTAGTTACAGGCATTCTAACGATCTACCAAAAGAATGACAACTACAAACCCAAAATATTGTTTACAAAATAAGACTTAAACAAGACAATTAAATAATCAGGATTAAGTGAGTTTCTAATCCATCCTAGCTTGTTTCTTCAACTTGTTATATCTTAGTATGGTCTCCTTAGTTGTCATTGAGTTGTTCTAAACCTGATTACCTGAAACACGTGAAAAGTAACTGTCAACTACAAAAGTAGTTGGTGAGAACAAAAGGTTTAACATTTGTAAATAATGAATCTACAATTGTAAACCTATGAATAAAACAGTTGTATAAACATGTCATGGATAATTGTAACACAAACTATCATCAAGTAAGAATAACGTGTCGACTGTCTACTAAAAAAGCCAACATATAATCAAGTCCCAAATTACATTTGGAGTCAGAAAACTAGTCAGCAAACGCATTCAACACGAGATGTACTAACGTTTTACTCGGAAGACAATCTCTGTGTTGACGTACCCGGTCAATATGACATATGCTGGTAAAGTTAATTAGCAGCAAATCCATATTTCCGTAACTAATCCAATCTACAGTTAGGGTTTAAAAACGTTTAAACACTAACCACAGCCCTGGCATAACCAAAACGTGTCCCGCGTTCCCTTGTTGTGATCACCCAGTACTAACGTTAAAAGATTAAGAATAAGGTTGAATAAACTTGTCTTGACGTGTATAAGCTTGTTCACAATGATGAACACCATGACATTCTATTGTTATTAAGATTGAATAAATGTTTAACTCGATTGAATACTTGTTTTAAAACCATGATTGAATCCCTTGTTTTGAAAACCATTGATTGAATACCTTGAGTTGAAAACCTTTGATTGAATCCCATGATTGAATACCATGTTAAAAAAAAAAAAAACCCTTGATTTGAATACCAATGATAGTGTCCTTGTATAATAACAAGGTTTGTAAAATAGTATTTATTTGAAAACACGAGTTAATAGTAAAAGAGTTTATAAAACTTATTCTTGAAAAGTGTTTAACATTTATAAAACCATTTTGTGTAAAACATTTGTTAAAAAATTTAGAAAACCTTTTATAAACCTTTTAGTACAAAAGAGTTTAACAAGTGATACCTCCTTTAAAACCATTGATAAATCATTTAGAATACTTGATAGATCCTTTAAAAATAATTAAGAAATCCCTTGGAATTGTAAATTAACCTCTAATTGTTGTAAAAGTGTAATGAATCCTGTATATGAAATATGATAGTATAAAGATTGTTTGGTCACGTGTTCCACCTCAAAACAGTTGTAAAACAGTAAAAGAGGGGCTAATGTTCTCACTTAACAGCAGTAGACTCTGAACCTGAACAAGTAGCAAGCAACAAGACTTCTAACTGATTCCTATATTATTGTAATCATACATATAATATAAGATTTATGATATTGAATACATTGATTGGTTGGTTGACTCATGTGACTTGGTTGACTTATGTTGACTTGTTAATGAATACTTCTTGTATAACTTGTTCTTATGTTTAAAAGTGTCATATGAAATTGAATATCACGATTGAGTCGCTTGAATAATATTTGATTTATGAAAAGAATGTGTCATGCTATGTTATGCACAAATCATGTTTTGCACATAAATAACATGTGTTTATGAATTTGATAACCCCTTGTTTCCATGTGTTCTTTGAAAGTGGTTATGTGTTTTAAGCTTTTGTGATCATGATGTAATCTTATTTCTAAATTAAGTTAGACTTAATTAGAATAAAACTAATTCACAATCACTAGAATCAATTTAGGGTTATAACACCCCTATTGATCCTTTTAAGCTTAAATGTTCAAGTACATGTTCCTACATGTTAAATTTTTATAATCCTTCTGTTTAAAACTTTGGTATTGATGATAAATGTTAGTATCAATAACCCATGCGATAGGTGTGAGTCGAATTTGTTAGTGTCGGTCATCTAAGATTTAAGGGTAACCTATCGATATTAATATTATCGATGGTCCCTAACCCCATCGATATTGGGTTGTCTAATCATCAAGCATCCATGTTTCTTCGTTTTAACTCCTTGAATTAACCCAATATAAGTTAGGTTGTTGATTTAAAATGTGTTCGGAAACTTGCGGGATTGATTAGATCGAATGAAGGCTTGGCTAACCAAAAATGGTGCCCATCGATATTAACTATATCGATGGGTCTTAGGGTCAATACCCAGCCTCCGATTCTACTACCTTCGACAAATTCTTGTATTTAATTTTCCTTGGACTGATGTTAAATACTGTAATTGTGGGTCGCTTGGTCATTTAGAGCACTGAATTAGTAATATCGATATATGGAGTCAGTTGTTGCATGGGTGGTCCACCGATCTTATCCTTATCGTTGGCTTCCCATTTCCCATTGATACTAACCACTCCATTGAACTCTTGGCCTTATTCTACTTGGAACACAACCATATAATGACTAGAATAGGGCTGGGTAGGAGAGAGAATCAAGCTGCCGGTTAATATCGACCGCAAGTTCGGACCAAATTAAAGACCCAACCAATCGATATTGTCACTATCGTTAGACCATAATATCGACCAGGTTTTCCTTCGACACTGCTAGTGTCGAAGCTGCCATGTTTTAGCCAACTGGAGTTATCTAATCAAACGCTTTTAGTCGTGATTTCGCCCTTCATGCACGTCGATACTAGTCTAATTTGGTTGAACAACCAACACTTGTCGATACTAACATTCGGCTGGGATTTGTCTCATCGGTATTAACTTGAGCCTTGAATCCTCCTTTGCGTATCTTCCAAACGATGGAATAACTTGTTTCAAGTAGTTTGAAGGCTTTCTATGGTTCTCAGATCATGGATTTTGAAGCATTCACAGCTCCGAAACTGGTCTACAATGAAGAAGATGATGAATAGTAGAATACTATACAATACCGTACCTTCTCACTAATATTCCGGCCAAAATAGCTCGAATATGTATGACACTTTGAAATACAAGCTTCCTCTCGTCGAGAAGATCGTTTTGATATATTATATGCGCGATTTGGTGAAGAAACGAAGAAGATCTAGGTGTTTTAAAGGTGTTTTTGTAGAGAGAGAAAGGTTAGACGGAAATTTAGAGAGAGAGAGTGGTGAAAGCTGCAATAAATGAAGGAGATGAACCAAATTTAGGGTTTTTATACTCCGAGGGGTTCCCCGCGTATTCGGTCTTGCTCAGTGTCATTTTCGCGTATTCTTACGTACGCGTCGTTATGATTACGTAAACGATTATTTTAAATTGTAAATTAGATTTCTTGAATTATTTTTGATGAGTTTCAAAATTGTAAAATGTAAAATAAAGTATTTTACTTATTTTTACTGTTCGTTCGAGGTCATACCGTTAAAAAAATATAGTTACGTGCATACCCGTAATCATGTACGTTTTCGGTCGTTTTTGTGTATTTATTGATGTTTACTCGTAATTATAAGTTCGACATTCATATCATTACGAATCGTCACCCATAATGATACTCAGTCTCGCTTACACATTACGATTTGTTTGTCATACTATTCGTCATAACACTACGCACTAACACTATCCTATTACACCGAACACAGTATATGTATAGGGCATACGTAGAGTCCAGCTACCTGCTTATCAGCCGCCAGCCCACCACTGTTTCGATATAATACAATACTGTTCTTGCCTAGCGTAATCAACTGTAAATAAATAATATATACTTGTACTTACTAAACAAAATCCTATAACACACAATCATGAACACATGAATCATATTGGCACATTGACAGTTTGAACACAAATCACACTGACATAATGACTAACATGTACACACTAATCTATCCTGATCTATGACTATCATGATTGTTGTACATATGTTACATGAGGACCAAGATTCATAGACATACATTAGAGAATAATGTCGGACGTAACTCGTTTCAAAACGTTCTTCATGGATCATTGTCATAAGAAGTTTTGAATATGTTATGATATTATATATATATATATATCCTTAGGCCTAAGGAGCATATTAGAACTGACATTAGACTAAGGTCGTTCTTTGATCTTATCTAACGATGTTCTGGAAATGGGTAGTAATAAGGATATTTGATTGGGAATGGTTCTGAAATAAGTAGGAGTTGTATGCTGTCAAAGGGATTCTATACTCTTATATATTTAAGAGATGATATTCTTGTGCCCTCGTTAATTTAAACTGGTGTAAATGCATAGCCGTGCTCAAACTAAGAGTAGTTAGTTAGAGAATTTTAAATTGGAGAACGAGAATCAGAATGTTTGAACAACATATGAGAATGAAATGTGATCCATGTCTCATGTTCAAAGAATATCACTTAGAAAGAATAAATAGATGAAGGTTATCATGGCTATAATTGTTAGTTAAGTAAAGAGTTATTTAAACTAAAGAGTTTAGTTGACTTCAGAAGTCATACCATGCTAGTGGCAGCGTGATATAACTAGGTGTCCAACACTGTCTACGTTGAAGCAATTATGCGATGAATCATCCAAGTGGGAGTCTGTTGGATATGTGATGTCCGATCATCGGTAATATGAACGCTACTATCGGGGTACGATCCAAAGAGTTACAATTTGGAAGATAGTAATGTGATTATGTCTAAAACTTGTTTTAGACATGTCAATTTCATGAATTATATAAAGTGGTGTTATTATTATTTTTGAAATAATAATAATAATATTGGAGGAATTAATTATTATGATAATCAATTATAATTAAATTGATAAGGTTTAATTAGTTAAACTTAACATTTAATAAAATGTTACTAACTAATTGTTAGTTAGTAATATTGGAGAATAGTAATTAAATGGTTTAATTACTAAAAGAGGTTAATCAAATTTAAAGAGTTTAATTTAAATTAAATGTGAAATAAAAGGTGGGAATTCCAATTTTGAATTGGTAATTCTAAAATCCTAAAAAATGTGGATCATGGGTTGACTATTAAACCTAGATCCAACCTCCACATTTTTAATCACAATTTTCTCCCACTCTCTCTACCTCACGGCCAACCCCTCCTCTCTCCTCTAGGGTTTTGGCCAACCACCATTAGCCACCATAGCCATAGCCAAACCGCCATAGGTGGTTTTGGAGCATACAGTTGTTGCGGTGATACACGATAGAGATCGTGGTTCGTGATTCAAGTTATCTAACAAGACTACAATCGAATCCAAGGTGTGCTTTTGGGAGTTCTTCATTGAGGTTAATTCTAAACACTCTATGGTGGTTTTTGTTTATTCGTATGTAACTGGAATCCTAGTTTTGGGAATTTTGTTTATGAAACAAAAGTGTATAACCTAAACTTTTCCGCAATAATAAAATCTGATTTTATAATTAATATGATTAATTAAAAACTTTAAAATGGTTACTACAATTCCCAACATGCACTCATGTGCCACATGCAACACTAAATTACTCTAATTTAAGTGCCACATATGATTAAACATTTAGATAATACTAAATTAGAAAAGCAATGCAGACCTAGATTTTGCGGGGTGTCACAATAACAAAAATTTAGACATTTAATTAGGAATTTTGATAAGTCTTAATATCCTAGAATCGGGTTAGGCCAAATCGACCTTACTCAACCCTATGTTGTTCAACCAACTTCTTTGATCCTTAAAATTATTTACATTTGACCCATTTATTGTTAGAACCGCTTGGACTGTCACACCCCCGAATTTTCAACTAACGTAATCATACCGTTTGGGAACATGACAAACCAGGATCTCAGATCATTAGACATAACGAAGACCTCTATATGATTTTTAAAACATACTTTGGTCTAAAAACATAACATCAAAGTTTTCAAAGCTTGCGGAAGCGTTTTAAAACTAGTAACAAAAGTAACAGTTGTAAAATGTAGATTACAATACATGATTTCAATTGTTCAAATTCAAATAACTAAAACGTAAAACATGCATGTGACTCTATCTCCTAGTCCATGCCAGCTTTGTTGCGCACCTTAGCGTCCTGAGAAAACGTGTAAATCAAGTCAACACAAAGGTTGGTGCATAACACAAGTTTTAAGTATTCACAATGTTCAAAACAACAGTTTGAATATCAAGTTTACAGATAACATAATCACACATGCATAGTCATGATAACTAGTCATTTATACTATTTACATAAGTGGTCGACACCGAAGCTGACGATTGCCATGCTATAGCATGTTTTTGCCTTGCCACTATTGTCTAGCACAAACAATAGTAATGTGTGTTTGGTCAGTCAAACACCTGCGAAGATCCCATCTACCAGGTGAGGTTTGTCAAACCTAATAGATCTATTTCCAACTACCACGCTTTGCGCTACGGCAAACTAAACGGTTCGAAGTGTGTAAGGACTTTTAAATGCTATGTTGTCACATAATGTAAACAGCTAACTCATGCAAGCGATATGTATCTAAAATGGTTGTTGCACATGTTTTCTCCCCCAAAACAGTTTAAAATAAGAAAGGGCCGTGTACGCACCTTTGTTTGTTGCAGAATGATCAAACACTCGTGAACTTGCGTAGAAAATCCTCTACGAATAATATGTGATTTAAACAATAACCTAAAGTTATTCGGAATGATCGTTTTGTGCTTGGAATCACATACGTGTCAACACACGTATATTAGAGTGTTAGAAATACGTATACGTATATACGCGTGTCTTTAAAATCGTTTAAATAAAATCATATATGATTCTATTTAAATAAACGTAATTATACGCGATTACGTTTTCGATCAAAAATGTGAATTTTATTATTCAAATATGTTCGGGATGAAATTATGGTTCTAACGAAACTGAAACGGATTAAATCGGAGTTCGTATGCGAGAGTTATTACAAAAATACCAAAAATGGCATTTCATCACAAAACCGGCCGAGGCACGGCTCGAACCTGCGACCTCCCGCTCAACACACACGCATCTAACCAGTTCAGCCCGCTAGGGTTTCGCATTAGCCTTCTCAGATTAAATGTTTTAAGCCTCAACCGATCAGTTCCCTTTTGTTTCTTTGAACCGAACCGAATGGTTCAATTGACTACAAATTCGAACTCGATCAAACCCCAATCCTTAGGGCTTTACTTCTATTGTCCTAATCGATTATATAGGTGGGTTTAATTGATCTTGTTCATCAAAAACATATGATTTTACCTCCTAAACAGTTTCGAACTCATGCACCACGTTTACAACTTGATTGGATCGATTTCATTTAAATTGATCTGAAAAATCATATGGTTATCATTCACAATATAATCTCGAACATGTCTGAGCCAATTAATTCGAAAACTAAATCCATTTATATCAATTTCCCCAAATTCTTTTTACTCAAGAACCCTAAAAATCAAAATCTTATAATTCGTAGTTCCATGATGAAATTGACATAGCATTAACCTTAATCGGAATCTTCTGAATCTACCCATGCTATTTAATTTGAATATCGAACACGTTTTAATCCAAACCCCCAAACCGCTTTGCCCTATGAACCCTAGAACTCAAGATTCATCAATTCGATGTTATTACCAGAAATTGATTTGGGATTAACCTTAATCGGCCCTCTCTGAAACTACCCTCATACTTTAATTTTATTTTTAAACTCTTTAGGATCAAAACCCCCAAAACCAATTTGTTCTAAAACCCTAGTAATCGAACTCGTTCAATTCGTTACTAAAACACCCAATTGATACATGATGTTTCTTAGTCGACATCCTCTGGAAGTATCTATGTGATTTAATTCGATCATTAGATTGTTTAATCAAGAAATCCCCAAATCAGTTTCTACTATGAGCCCTAGAAATCGAAATGTTATAATTCGATGTCCTTAGATGAAATTAGGTTAGGGATATTGTTAGTCGGAGGTTTCAGAAGGTATAGGAGTGGTTTCTTACCTTGTTTGATACCGAATTGTAGTAATTCGACTTGTGGTGGAGTTTCGGCCAAGTCTCAATCGCCTCCTTCAATCCCGAACTTGTTACTTCGAATTGGTGGCTGTTGCAGATACTAAAGGTGCCGAATAGTGTGTGTGTATGTGAGTTTTGATCAGTTGTGATCGATTATACACCAATTCGAACTATTTGTCCTCCACCTTGACGGTTACAACTCTTGAACCCCCAATTGATTTAAATTCGATCATTAACAGTCTAATAACGTATGATTGATGTTACAGATCATTAATATGTGATGATTGAAAGGTTTATTCAATCAATTTCAGTATAATGACTCCAATTTAGAATTTAATTGATAATCCCACGCGAATTTTGACTTCTAAAGTCAAAATTGGACCTTTAAATCAATTATAAATCTAAACTTTACAATTCAAATATATTGGGACTGATTTCTATAATTTCCAATCCCTTAGATTTGGTTTAGCTCAATTACATAACATTTCGGTTAATAAAGTTGAACCGAAAATCCCAAATTGTCACAAATCGGGCTTCTTAGAACATTGTTGGGCTTGATTAACCCAATTGGGCCTCTTAAATACAACTGGGCCTATCCTGGACTCATTGGGCCTACCTTGGCCTACTTTGGCCTTATTTGGCCTACTTGGGCCTCAGTGGGCCTTCCTTGTTTTCATTGGGCCTAACTTGGCCTTATTGGGCCTACTTGGGCCTCATTGAACCTACTCTTATCTTGTTGGGCCTGTGATCTCACTATTTTCAGTTAACTAGGTTAATTCGAAAAGTCGGATTGTCACATCATCCCCTTGTTGAAGAAATTTTCGTCCCGAAAATTAGCAAATGTTAGGAGCAGTTAGGAAACTACTTACGAGTTTAAATCGTACGTATTAGTGTGGTTTGATCATTCCGTGTGCTTGTGTGTACTCACACACAAAATCTAATGCTTGCAACATCACAGCTAAATGTGATCGTTCAATGTGACTATTTGCGTGTACACTAGTTAGTTCACCTAACTGTGGCTGTTTGTGTTTGATCATACTGTGTTGTGTAACCTCACACATAGTGAGTGTCTGTAACTGTTTGTACTATGCAACCCCGCACATAGCAAAATGTGTGTAACTAATCATGTATGTACTACCATAACATGTAACATATGAAATGTAGCACATAAAATGTATAAAATGTAATGTAGCACAAATGTTTAAAACAAAACCAATTGAATAAAGTGTTTGTGCTTACAGTTTGAAATTTGCAATGTTGATGTGTGAAGCATCACGTCATCCCCTTGTTGAAGGAAATTTCGTCCCGAAATTACGTGTGCTCTCAGTGTTAGCAGTAGCTGTTTTGAACAGATGAGGATACTTCTTCATCATTTGGTCTTCCCGTTCCCATGTGAATTCAGGACCACGTCTTGAATTCCATCGAACTTTGACTATCGGAATCTTGCTTTGCTTAAGTTGTTTGACCTCTCGGTCCATGATTTCTGCTGGTTCTTCAATGAATCGTAACTGTTCATCTACTTGTATTTCTTCCAACGGTACAATCAATGTCTCATCAGAAAGACATTTCTTTAAGTTCGATACGTGAAAGACATCATGAACTCCACTGAGTTCATCCGGTAGTTTGAGTTGATACGCAACCGGACCAATCCTTTTCAGGATCTCAAAAGGTCCTACGTACCGTGGACTAAGCTTTCCGCGCTTACCGAATCGTATCACACCTTTCCAAGGTGATACCTTTAGAAGAACTCGGTCTCCTACTTGAAATTCCAACGGCTTACGACGTTTGTCAGCATAACTCTTTTGTCGATCCCGGGCCGCTGCCATACGGTTCCGGATTTGTACAATCTTCTCGATTGTTTCGTGTACTAGTTCAGGACCTGTTATCTGACTGTCACCAATTTCAGCCCAACAAACTGGTGAACGACATTTGCGACCATACAAGGCTTCAAACGGTGCTGCTTGAATACTTGTATGATAACTATTATTGTAAGAGAATTCCACTAACGGTAAATGATTCTCCCAGCTATCACCAAAGTCAATTACACAAGCTCGTAACATATCCTCGAGCGTTTGAATCGTACGTTCACTTTGACCGTCGGTCTGTGGATGATAGGCGGTACTCATATCCAAACGAGTCCCCAATGACTTATGAAGTGATTTCCAAAAGTTGGAAGTAAATCGGGCATCCCGATCTGATATGATAGAGATTGGCACGCCATGCCGTGCTACCACTTCCTTAATGTAAATACGAGTCAGTTTCTCCATCTTGTCGGTTTCCTTGATTGCTAAGAAGTGTGCAGATTTCGTTAATCGATCAACAATTACCCATATCGTATCACAACCACTCGGTGTACGGGGTAAGTTAGTAATGAAGTCCATCGATATCTGTTCCCATTTCCACATCAGTATCTCTGGTTGTTGCAGTAAACCAGATGGTTTCTGATATTCAACTTTGACTTTCGAACAAGTCAAACATTTACTAACGTACTTAGCAATGTCAGCTTTCATGTGAGGCCACCAGTACAGTGTCTTCAAATCATGATACATCTTGTCTGATCCCGGGTGGACTGAATACCTGGACTTGTGTGCTTCATCCATCACGAGTTCCCTTAAACTTCCATACAAAGGTATCCACAGTCGATCAATGAAATAACGAATTCCATCAGACTTGACATCCAACTGTGTTTCCATTCCTCGTAAAGATTCCTGTACCAAGTTTTCCGTTTTCAAGGCCTCGATCTGAGCACTGCGTACCTTGTCAGGTAAGTCAGTATGTATCATCATCATAAGTGCACGAACCCGTCGTGTTGAAGTGTCTTTTCTGCTTAAAGCGTCAGCTACCACATTAGCTTTTCCCGGGTGATACTTAATCGCGCATTCGTAATCGTTCCACAACTCAACCCATCGTCGTTGTCTCATATTAAGCTCCTTCTGATCAAAGATATGTTGCAAACTCTTATGATCAGTGTAAATGGTACACTTAGTTCCATACAGATAATGCCTCCAAATTTTCAAAGCAAAAACCACTGCTCCTAACTCCAAGTCATGAGTAGTGTAATTCTTTTCGTGTGGTCGTAGTTGCCTTGAAGCATAAGCAATCACTTTATCACGTTGCATCAACACACATCCAAAGCCCTGTGCAGATGTGTCACAATATACCACAAAGTCTTCTGTCCCTTCCGGTAAGGACAAAATCGGTGCACTGCAGAGTTTCTGTTTCAATAACTGGAATGCAGCTTCCTGTTTATCCGTCCAGTTATACTTTGTCCCCTTATGCGTAAGTGCTGTAAGTGGTTGAGCGATCTTTGAGAAACCTTCAATGAATCGTCGATAATAACCCGCCAACCCAAGGAATTGTCGTACCTCGGTAGGAGTCTTTGGCGCTTCCCAATTCTTAATCGCTTCAATCTTTGCTGGATCAACATGTATGCCCTTTTCGTTGACTATATGACCCAAGAATTGTACTTCTCGCATCCAGAAGTCACATTTCGAGAACTTAGCGTACAATTGTTCCTGCTTCAGTAATTCTAGTAGCAATCGGAGATGTTCAGCGTGCTCTTCTTCGGTCTGAGAATAGATGAGAATGTCATCAATGAAAACAATGACAAACTTATCAAGATAAGGTTTACAAACACGATTCATGAGATCCATGAATACAACTGGAGCGTTCGTCAACCCAAATGGCATGACCAAGAACTCATAATGGCCATAGCGTGTTCTGAATGCTGTCTTTGGAATATCCTCCTCTTGGACTCTTAGTTGATGATAACCAGACCTGAGATCAATCTTCGAGTAGTAACTCGAACCTTGCAACTGATCGAACAGATCGTCAATTCTGGGTAACGGATACCGGTTCTTGATAGTAACCTTGTTTAACTCCCGGTAATCGATACACATACGGAAAGTCCCGTCCTTTTTCTTGACAAACAAAACTGGAGCTCCCCACGGTGAAAAACTAGGTCGTATGAAACCCTTATCCAACAACTCTTGCAGTTGTGTAGATAACTCTTGCATTTCTGACGGTGCGAGTCGATAAGGTGCCCTTGCTATCGGTGCTGCATCTGGTGTAAGGTCGATTCGGAATTCCACCTGTCTGATAGGCGGTAATCCCGGCAAGTCTTCTGGAAATACCTCCGGAAATTCACAAACTATTGGTATATCTTCAATCTTCTTCTCAGCTACCGGCTTTTCAGTTATAAGTGCTATAACTGCCGTATGACCTTTCCGCAGACATTTGTGTGCTTTCATACAAGATATGAGGCGCAGTGGTGTACTACTCTTCTCGCCTTGTACATACAATGTCTCTCCATGCGAAAGAGGTATGCGAACAATCTTTTCATGGCATACGATTTCAGCCTGGTGTTTGGATAACCAGTCCATGCCAATGACTACATCAAAACTACCTAAAGCAATAGGCATAAGGTCAATTTCCAATATCTGACCCATCAAATCAAGTATACATCCCTTAAGGATTTGTTCAACTACAATTAGCTTACCATCAGCTAGTTCTACAGTGTATGGACTATCTAAAGCAGTGGGACTAACATTTAGCAACTTAGCAAGTGAACTAGATACAAAACTCCGATCGGCACCAGTGTCAAATAACATAGAGGCATAGTGATTATTTAAGAGGAACGTACCCGTAACAATGTTGGGATCCTCCCGTGCTTGACGTCCTCCAATCACAAACGCCCTGCCCCTAGCACCATTGTTGTTGTTGTTGTTGTTGTTATTGTTGTTGTTGGTGCCATTACCGTTACCATTGCCGTTGCCATTGCCATTTGCATTATTATCCCCACCTTTCTTGAGTTGTGGGCAATCCTTCTTAAAGTGCCCCATCTTGCCACATTCAAAACAAACCTTCTGTGCGTTGTTCTGATTGTTATTATGATTGTTGTGATTGTTTTGCAGCTCTCCCCGACAATCCTTAGCTGCATGCCCAACCTTACCACACCTTTGACACTTAGCTCTATCACATTGATTTCCCGTATGATGAAATCCACACCTGTTGCACTTTGGGTGTTTACCAATATAACCCCCTGACGATGATGATTGTTGACCACTATTTGAGTTGTGATAAGACTTGTTTGAGTCTTGTTTCCGGTTCTGCTGAAACGGTTGTTGGTTGAAATTCTTGGTGTTGCTGCTCTCCCACTTCCTTTTGTGGTCTCCCACCTTAGTAGCCGATGTTCTTTTAGGCAGAGTTACCTGTAGCACTGCCTGATCAGTCAGTTGGTGCGCTAACCGAACAGCTTGTTGGATGGTCGTGGGATTTGCAGAAGTGACCAACCCGTGGATTTGAGGCACCAGTCCTCCGATGTACCTCTCTATCCATTTGCTTGCTGGAGTAGCCATATGAGGTAGAAGTCTGGCTAATTCATGAGATCGAGTAGTGTACTCCTCGATGTTTGATCCCTCCATCTTGAGGTGCCAGTATTCTTCCTCTAGTTTTTGCATCTCACTACAAGGACAGTACTCCTCCTGCATTAAAGTTTTGAATCCATTCCAGGTCAAGGCATTAGCCTCACCCAATCCCAAGGTCTGAACATTCGAGTTCCACCAAGTTAATGCTGGACCCTCCAATGTTCCTGTAGCATACTTCACCTTGCTTTCATCAGGACAGTTGCACATCTCAAACACAGATTCCGCCTTTTCAATCCATCGAAGGAGTCCTATGGCCCCCTCCGACCCTTTGAAGTTGTGTGGCTTACAGTCCAAGAACATTTTGAACGTGCATGCCTGTGGGTTAACCAGTCCCCCTGCCGGACCCTGTGGCCCTGTATTGTGTGTCTGAGCGTAGTTCGCGATAGCCTCCGCGACCCTGTTATTGATTAGCTCATTGAGCTCAGCAACTGTCATGTGAACGTTCTCGTTGGCCATTATCTTCCTAGTTAAAAGAAATGTTAGAGCGTTATCAAGATCCAATGTGACATGTGTAAACTAAACAACAAACACAACATGTAATGTATAAATCAACACAACTGTTGGAAATAAATAATAGTTTTTCAATAGATAGAAATTTGATTTGAGTACAATACTTTTGAAATCAAACATAAGTTTTCCAAACATCTAGTGTAGGAACACAACCCGTTCCTAATAAGTTTAAACAAAACAAATCAATCATCCTCGACAGTGGATTCAGGATCAGAATCAACATCTGGTGCTGGTTCTTCCCCTTCCTCCTCTTCATCCTCTTCCTCATTCTTCGAGGCCACCAAATCTTCCAAGGCTTCGAGTCTGCCTTCCAGAATCTCCGCTCGGTTCTCTGAAGATTCAAGACGACCAATCAAATTGATCATCTCATCCCGCATATCGTTGACCAGATGGGCAAGATTATCTTGTCTTTCATTAGCATCCCAGAGTTCCCGAACGTTATACTCGATCCTGTCATTCGCCCAGTACAAATCCTCGCGCAGTTTGGTGATCTCCTCAGCATCAGTCCTTTGCCTCTTAGGCTCAGGAACATCCAATACCGGTGGTGGATGGGTAGAAGGTCCCTCAGCAGGGATCTCCTGAATGCCCTCCACTAGCTCCTCTTCCGGATCCTCATCCGGGTCCTCCTCTGGATCCTCCTCCGGGTCTTCCTCTGGATCCTCCTCTGGATCCTCCTCCGGATCCTCTTCCGGGTCTAAGTCATCCCTCTCATACGGTGGAGGAGATGGAATAGGTGGTGCTGGTGATGACGGTGGTGCTGGAACTATCGGCTCCTCATCCTCAGAATCATCAATATAGATATACGGTGCTGATGATGATGATGCCATGCCTGTTACATAATACCATATGTAAGTGCAGTGCCATGGAATGTGTAAGCAAGTCAATTACATAATGCCATATGTAATTTCTAAGTAATACGTGTAAGCATATGTGTCTAATGTCTAACAGTCATAGTCTAAGTCTACAAATGCAAACCTAGTTCGCTATAACCAATGGCTCTGATACCAATCTGTCACACCCCCAATTTTCAACTAACGGAATCATACCGTTTGGGAACATGACAAACCAGGATCTCAGATCATTAGTCATAACGAAGACCTCTATATGATTTTCAAAACATACTTTGGTCTAAAAACATAACATCAAAGTTTTCAAAGCTTGCGGAAGCGTTTTAAAACCAGTAACAAAAGTAACAGTTGTAAAATGTAGATTACAATACATGATTTCAATTGTTCAAATTCAAATAACTAAAATGTAAAACATGCATGTGACTCTATCTCCTAGTCCATGCCAGCTTTGTTGCGCACCTTAGCGTCCTGAGAAAACATGTAAATCAAGTCAACACAAAGGTTGGTGCATAACACAGGTTTCAAGTATTCACAATGTTCAAAACAACAGTTTGAATATCAAGTTTGCAGATAACATAATCACACATGCATAGTCATGATAGCTAGTCATTTATACTATTTACATAAGTGGTCGACACCGAAGCTGACGATTGCCATGCTATAGCATGTTTTTGCCTTGCCACTATTGTCTAGCACAAACAATAGTAATGTGTGTTTGGTCAGTCAAACACCTACGAAGATCCCATCTACCAGGTGAGGTTTGTCAAACCTAATAGATCTATTTCCAACTACCACGCTTTGCGCTACGGCAAACTAAACGGTTCGAAGTGTGTAAGGACTTTTAAATGCTATGTTGTCACATAATGTAAACAGCTAACTCATGCAAGTGATATGTATCTAAAATGGTTGTTGCACATGTTTTCTCCCCCAAAACAGTTTAAAATAAGAAAGGGCCGTGTACGCACCTTTGTTTGTTGCAGAATGATCAAACACTCGTGAACTTGCGTAGAAAATCCTCTACGAATAATATGTGATTTAAACAATAACCTAAAGTTATTCGGAATGATCGTTTTGTGCTTGGAATCACATACGTGTCAACACACATATATTAGAGTGTTAGAAATACGTATACGTATATACGCGTGTCTTTAAAATCGTTTAAATAAAATCATATACGATTCTATTTAAATAAACGTAATTATACACGATTACGTTTTCGATCAAAAATGTGAATTTTATTATTCAAATATGTTCGGGATGAAATTCTGGTTCTAACGAAACTGAAACGGATTAAATCGGAGTTCGTATGCGAGAGTTATTACAAAAATACCAAAAATGGCATTTCATCACAAAACCGGCCGAGGCACGGCTCGAACCTGCGACCTCCCGCTCAACACACACGCATCTAACCAGTTCAGCCCGCTAGGGTTTCGCATTAGCCTTCTCAGATTAAATGTTTTAAGCCTCAACCGATCAGTTCCCTTTTGTTTCTTTGAACCGAACCAAATGGTTCAATTGACTACAAATTCGAACTCGATCAAACCCCAATCCTTAGGGCTTTACTTCTATTGTCCTAATCGATTATATAGGTGGGTTTAATTGATCTTGTTCATCAAAAACATATGATTTTACCTCCTAAACAGTTTCGAACTCATGCACCACGTTTACAACTTGATTGGATCGATTTCATTTAAATTGATCTGAAAAATCATATGGTTATCATTCACAATATAATCTCGAACATGTCTGAGCCAATTAATTCGAAAACTAAATCCATTTATATCAATTTCCCCAAATTCTTTTTACTCAAGAACCCTAAAAATCAAAATCTTATAATTCGTAGTTCCATGATGAAATTGACATAGCCTTAACCTTAATCGGAATCTTCTGAATCTACCCATGCTATTTAATTTGAATATCGAACACGTTTTAATCCAAACCCCCAAACCGCTTTGCCCTATGAACCCTAGAACTCAAGATTCATCAATTCGATGTTATTACCAGAAATTGATTTGGGATTAACCTTAATCGGCCCTCTCTGAAACTACCTACATACTTTAATTTTATTTTTAAACTCTTTAGGATCAAAACCCCCAAAACCGATTTGTTCTAAAACCCTAGTAATCGAACTCGTTCAATTCGTTACTAAAACACCCAATTGATACATGATGTTTCTTAGTCGACATCCTCTGGAAGTATCTATGTGATTTAATTCGATCATTAGATTGTTTAATCAAGAAATCCCCAAATCAGTTTCTACTATGAGCCCTAGAAATCGAAATGTTATAATTCGATTTCCTTAGATGAAATTAGGTTAGGGATATTGTTAGTCGGAGGTTTCAGAAGGTATAGGAGTGGTTTCTTACCTTGTTTGATACCGAATTGTAGTAATTCGACTTGTGGTGGAGTTTCGGCCAAGTCTCAATCGCCTCCTTCAATCCCGAACTTGTTACTTCGAATTGGTGGCTGTTGCAGATACTAAAGGTGCCGAATAGTGTGTGTGTATGTGAGTTTTGATCAGTTGTGATCGATTATACACCAATTCGAACTATTTGTCCTCCACCTTGACGGTTACAACTCTTGAACCCCCAATTGATTTAAATTCGATCATTAACAGTCTAATAACGTATGATTGATGTTACAGATCATTAATATGTGATGATTGAAAGGTTTATTCAATCAATTTCAGTATAATGACTCCAATTTCGAATTTAATTGATAATCCCACGCGAATTTTGACTTCTAAAGTCAAAATTGGACCTTTAAATCAATTATAAATCTAAACTTTACAATTCAAATATATTGGGACTGATTTCTATAATTTCCAATCCCTTAGATTTGGTTTAGCTCAATTACATAACATTTCGGTTAATAAAGTTGAACCGAAAATCCCAAATTGTCACAAATCGGGCTTCTTAGAACATTGTTGGGCTTGATTAACCCAATTGGGCCTCTTAAATACAACTGGGCCTATCCTGGACTCATTGGGCCTACCTTGGCCTACTTTGGCCTTATTTGGCCTACTTGGGCCTCAGTGGGCCTTCCTTGTTTTCATTGGGCCTAACTTGGCCTTATTGGGCCTACTTGGGCCTCATTGAACCTACTCTTATCTTGTTGGGCCTGTGATCTCACTATTTTCAGTTAACTAGGTTAATTCGAAAAGTCGGATTGTCACATCATCCCCTTGTTGAAGAAATTTTCGTCCCGAAAATTAGCAAATGTTAGGAGCAGTTAGGAAACTACTTACGAGTTTAAATCGTACGTATTAGTGTGGTTTGATCATTCCGTGTGCTTGTGTGTACTCACACACAAAATCTAATGCTTGCAACATCACAGCTAAATGTGATCGTTCAATGTGACTATTTGCGTGTACACTAGTTAGTTCACCTAACTGTGGCTGTTTGTGTTTGATCATACTGTGTTGTGTAACCTCACACATAGTGAGTGTCTGTAACTGTTTGTACTATGCAACCCCGCACATAGCAAAATGTGTGTAACTAATCATGTATGTACTACCATAACATGTAACATATGAAATGTAGCACATAAAATGTATAAAATGTAATGTAGCACAAATGTTTAAAACAAAACCAATTGAATAAAGTGTTTGTGCTTACAGTTTGAAATTTGCAATGTTGATGTGTGAAGCATCACGTCATCCCCTTGTTGAAGGAAATTTCGTCCCGAAATTACGTGTGCTCTCAGTGTTAGCAGTAGCTGTTTTGAACAGATGAGGATACTTCTTCATCATTTGGTCTTCCCGTTCCCATGTGAATTCAGGACCACGTATTGAATTCCATCGAACTTTGACTATCGGAATCTTGCTTTGCTTAAGTTGTTTGACCTCTCGGTCCATGATTTCTGCTGGTTCTTCAATGAATCGTAACTGTTCATCTACTTGTATTTCTTCCAACGGTACAATCAATGTCTCATCAGAAAGACATTTCTTTAAGTTCGATACGTGAAAGACATCATGAACTCCACTGAGTTCATCCGGTAGTTTGAGTTGATACGCAACCGGACCAATCCTTTTCAGGATCTCAAAAGGTCCTACGTACCGTGGACTAAGCTTTCCGCGCTTACCGAATCGTATCACACCTTTCCAAGGTGATACCTTTAGAAGAACTCGGTCTCCTACTTGAAATTCCAACGGCTTACGACGTTTGTCAGCATAACTCTTTTGTCGATCCCGGGCCGCTGCCATACGGTTCCGGATTTGTACAATCTTCTCGATTGTTTCGTGTACTAGTTCAGGACCTGTTATCTGACTGTCACCAATTTCAGCCCAACAAACTGGTGAACGACATTTGCGACCATACAAGGCTTCAAACGGTGCTGCTTGAATACTTGTATGATAACTATTATTGTAAGAGAATTCCACTAACGGTAAATGATTCTCCCAGCTATCACCAAAGTCAATTACACAAGCTCGTAACATATCCTCGAGCGTTTGAATCGTACGTTCACTTTGACCGTCGGTCTGTGGATGATAGGCGGTACTCATATCCAAACGAGTCCCCAATGACTTATGAAGTGATTTCCAAAAGTTGGAAGTAAATCGGGCATCCCGATCTGATATGATAGAGATTGGCACGCCATGCCGTGCTACCACTTCCTTAATGTAAATACGAGTCAGTTTCTCCATCTTGTCGGTTTCCTTGATTGCTAAGAAGTGTGCAGATTTCGTTAATCGATCAACAATTACCCATATCGTATCACAACCACTCGGTGTACGGGGTAAGTTAGTAATGAAGTCCATCGATATCTGTTCCCATTTCCACATCAGTATCTCTGGTTGTTGCAGTAAACCAGATGGTTTCTGATATTCAACTTTGACTTTCGAACAAGTCAAACATTTACTAACGTACTTAGCAATGTCAGCTTTCATGTGAGGCCACCAGTACAGTGTCTTCAAATCATGATACATCTTGTCTGATCCCGGGTGGACTGAATACCTGGACTTGTGTGCTTCATCCATCACGAGTTCCCTTAAACTTCCATACAAAGGTATCCACAGTCGATCAATGAAATAACGAATTCCATCAGACTTGACATCCAACTGTGTTTCCATTCCTCGTAAAGATTCCTGTACCAAGTTTTCCGTTTTCAAGGCCTCGATCTGAGCACTGCGTACCTTGTCAGGTAAGTCAGTATGTATCATCATCATAAGTGCACGAACCCGTCGTGTTGAAGTGTCTTTTCTGCTTAAAGCGTCAGCTACCACATTAGCTTTTCCCGGGTGATACTTAATCGCGCATTCGTAATCGTTCCACAACTCAACCCATCGTCGTTGTCTCATATTAAGCTCCTTCTGATCAAAGATATGTTGCAAACTCTTATGATCAGTGTAAATGGTACACTTAGTTCCATACAGATAATGCCTCCAAATTTTCAAAGCAAAAACCACTGCTCCTAACTCCAAGTCATGAGTAGTGTAATTCTTTTCGTGTGGTCGTAGTTGCCTTGAAGCATAAGCAATCACTTTATCACGTTGCATCAACACACATCCAAAGCCCTGTGCAGATGTGTCACAATATACCACAAAGTCTTCTGTCCCTTCCGGTAAGGACAAAATCGGTGCACTGCAGAGTTTCTGTTTCAATAACTGGAATGCAGCTTCCTGTTTATCCGTCCAGTTATACTTTGTCCCCTTATGCGTAAGTGCTGTAAGTGGTTGAGCGATCTTTGAGAAACCTTCAATGAATCGTCGATAATAACCCGCCAACCCAAGGAATTGTCGTACCTCGGTAGGAGTCTTTGGCGCTTCCCAATTCTTAATCGCTTCAATCTTTGCTGGATCAACATGTATGCCCTTTTCGTTGACTATATGACCCAAGAATTGTACTTCTCGCATCCAGAAGTCACATTTCGAGAACTTAGCGTACAATTGTTCCTGCTTCAGTAATTCTAGTAGCAATCGGAGATGTTCAGCGTGCTCTTCTTCGGTCTGAGAATAGATGAGAATGTCATCAATGAAAACAATGACAAACTTATCAAGATAAGGTTTACAAACACGATTCATGAGATCCATGAATACAACTGGAGCGTTCGTCAACCCAAATGGCATGACCAAGAACTCATAATGGCCATAGCGTGTTCTGAATGCTGTCTTTGGAATATCCTCCTCTTGGACTCTTAGTTGATGATAACCAGACCTGAGATCAATCTTCGAGTAGTAACTCGAACCTTGCAACTGATCGAACAGATCGTCAATTCTGGGTAACGGATACCGGTTCTTGATAGTAACCTTGTTTAACTCCCGGTAATCGATACACATACGGAAAGTCCCGTCCTTTTTCTTGACAAACAAAACTGGAGCTCCCCACGGTGAAAAACTAGGTCGTATGAAACCCTTATCCAACAACTCTTGCAGTTGTGTAGATAACTCTTGCATTTCTGACGGTGCGAGTCGATAAGGTGCCCTTGCTATCGGTGCTGCATCTGGTGTAAGGTCGATTCGGAATTCCACCTGTCTGATAGGCGGTAATCCCGGCAAGTCTTCTGGAAATACCTCCGGAAATTCACAAACTATTGGTATATCTTCAATCTTCTTCTCAGCTACCGGCTTTTCAGTTATAAGTGCTATAACTGCCGTATGACCTTTCCGCAGACATTTGTGTGCTTTCATACAAGATATGAGGCGCAGTGGTGTACTACTCTTCTCGCCTTGTACATACAATGTCTCTCCATGCGAAAGAGGTATGCGAACAATCTTTTCATGGCATACGATTTCAGCCTGGTGTTTGGATAACCAGTCCATGCCAATGACTACATCAAAACTACCTAAAGCAATAGGCATAAGGTCAATTTCCAATGTCTGACCCATCAAATCAAGTATACATCCCTTAAGGATTTGTTCAACTACAATTAGCTTACCATCAGCTAGTTCTACAGTGTATGGACTATCTAAAGCAGTGGGACTAACATTTAGCAACTTAGCAAGTGAACTAGATACAAAACTCCGATCGGCACCAGTGTCAAATAACATAGAGGCATAGTGATTATTTAAGAGGAACGTACCCGTAACAATGTTGGGATCCTCCCGTGCTTGACGTCCTCCAATCACAAACGCCCTGCCCCTAGCACCATTGTTGTTGTTGTTGTTATTGTTGTTGTTGGTGCCATTACCGTTACCATTGCCGTTGCCATTGCCATTTGCATTATTATCCCCACCTTTCTTGAGTTGTGGGCAATCCTTCTTAAAGTGCCCCATCTTGCCACATTCAAAACAACCCTTCTGTGCGTTGTTCTGATTGTTATTATGATTGTTGTGATTGTTTTGCAGCTCTCCCCGACAATCCTTAGCTGCATGCCCAACCTTACCACACCTTTGACACTTAGCTCTATCACATTGATTTCCCGTATGATGAAATCCACACCTGTTGCACTTTGGGTGTTTACCAATATAACCCCCTGACGATGATGATTGTTGACCACTATTTGAGTTGTGATAAGACTTGTTTGAGTCTTGTTTCCGGTTCTGCTGAAACGGTTGTTGGTTGAAATTCTTGGTGTTGCTGCTCTCCCACTTCCTTTTGTGGTCTCCCACCTTAGTAGCCGATGTTCTTTTAGGCAGAGTTACCTGTAGCACTGCCTGATCAGTCAGTTGGTGCGCTAACCGAACAGCTTGTTGGCTGGTCGTGGGATTTGCAGAAGTGACCAACCCGTGAATTTGAGGCACCAGTCCTCCGATGTACCTCTCTATCCATTTGCTTGCTGGAGTAGCCATATGAGGTAGAAGTCTGGCTAATTCATGAGATCGAGTAGTGTACTCCTCGATGTTTGATCCCTCCATCTTGAGGTGCCAGTATTCTTCCTCTAGTTTTTGCATCTCACTACAAGGACAGTACTCCTCCTGCATTAAAGTTTTGAATCCATTCCAGGTCAAGGCATTAGCCTCACCCAATCCCAAGGTCTGAACATTCGAGTTCCACCAAGTTAATGCTGGACCCTCCAATGTTCCTGTAGCATACTTCACCTTGCTTTCATCAGGACAGTTGCACATCTCAAACACAGATTCCGCCTTTTCAATCCATCGAAGGAGTCCTATGGCCCCCTCCGACCCTTTGAAGTTGTGTGGCTTACAGTCCAAGAACATTTTGAACGTGCATGCCTGTGGGTTAACCAGTCCCCCTGCCGGACCCTGTGGCCCTGTATTGTGTGTCTGAGCGTAGTTCGCGATAGCCTCCGCGACCCTGTTATTGATTAGCTCATTGAGCTCAGCAACTGTCATGTGAACGTTCTCGTTGGCCATTATCTTCCTAGTTAAAAGAAATGTTAGAGCGTTATCAAGATCCAATGTGACATGTGTAAACTAAACAACAAACACAACATGTAATGTATAAATCAACACAACTGTTGGAAATAAATAATAGTTTTTCAATAGATAGAAATTTGATTTGAGTACAATACTTTTGAAATCAAACATAAGTTTTCCAAACATCTAGTGTAGGAACACAACCCGTTCCTAATAAGTTTAAACAAAACAAATCAATCATCCTCGACAGTGGATTCAGGATCAGAATCAACATCTGGTGCTGGTTCTTCCCCTTCCTCCTCTTCATCCTCTTCCTCATTCTTCGAGGCCACCAAATCTTCCAAGGCTTCCAGTCTGCCTTCCAGAATCTCCGCTCGGTTCTCTGAAGATTCAAGACGACCAATCAAATTGATCATCTCATCCCGCATATCGTTGACCAGATGGGCAAGATTATCTTGTCTTTCATTAGCATCCCAGAGTTCCCGAACGTTATACTCGATCCTGTCATTCGCCCAGTACAAATCCTCGCGCAGTTTGGTGATCTCCTCAGCATCAGTCCTTTGCCTCTTAGGCTCAGGAACATCCAATACCGGTGGTGGATGGGTAGAAGGTCCCTCAGCAGGGATCTCCTGAATGCCCTCCACTAGCTCCTCTTCCGGATCCTCATCCTGGTCCTCCTCTGGATCCTCCTCCGGGTCTTCCTCTGGATCCTCCTCTGGATCCTCCTCCGGATCCTCTTCCGGGTCTAAGTCATCCCTCTCATACGGTGGAGGAGATGGAATAGGTGGTGCTGGTGATGACGGTGGTGCTGGAACTATCGGCTCCTCATCCTCAGAATCATCAATATAGATATACGGTGCTGATGATGATGATGCCATGCCTGTTACATAATACCATATGTAAGTGCAGTGCCATGGAATGTGTAAGCAAGTCAATTACATAATGCCATATGTAATTTCTAAGTAATACGTGTAAGCATATGTGTCTAATGTCTAACAGTCATAGTCTAAGTCTACAAATGCAAACCTAGTTCGCTATAACCAATGGCTCTGATACCAATCTGTCACACCCCCAATTTTCAACTAACGGAATCATACCGTTTGGGAACATGACAAACCAGGATCTCAGATCATTAGTCATAACGAAGACCTCTATATGATTTTCAAAACATACTTTGGTCTAAAAACATAACATCAAAGTTTTCAAAGCTTGCGGAAGCGTTTTAAAACCAGTAACAAAAGTAACAGTTGTAAAATGTAGATTACAATACATGATTTCAATTGTTCAAATTCAAATAACTAAAATGTAAAACATGCATGTGACTCTATCTCCTAGTCCATGCCAGCTTTGTTGCGCACCTTAGCGTCCTGAGAAAACATGTAAATCAAGTCAACACAAAGGTTGGTGCATAACACAGGTTTAAGTATTCACAATGTTCAAAACAACAGTTTGAATATCAAGTTTGCAGATAACATAATCACACATGCATAGTCATGATAGCTAGTCATTTATACTATTTACATAAGTGGTCGACACCGAAGCTGACGATTGCCATGCTATAGCATGTTTTTGCCTTGCCACTATTGTCTAGCACAAACAATAGTAATGTGTGTTTGGTCAGTCAAACACCTGCGAAGATCCCATCTACCAGGTGAGGTTTGTCAAACCTAATAGATCTATTTCCAACTACCACGCTTTGCGCTACGGCAAACTAAACGGTTCGAAGTGTGTAAGGACTTTTAAATGCTATGTTGTCACATAATGTAAACAGCTAACTCATGCAAGTGATATGTATCTAAAATGGTTGTTGCACATGTTTTCTCCCCCAAAACAGTTTAAAATAAGAAAGGGCCGTGTACGCACCTTTGTTTGTTGCAGAATGATCAAACACTCGTGAACTTGCGTAGAAAATCCTCTACGAATAATCTGTGATTTAAACAATAACCTAAAGTTATTCGGAATGATCGTTTTGTGCTTGGAATCACATACGTGTCAACACACGTATATTAGAGTGTTAGAAATACGTATACGTATATACGCGTCTTTAAAATCGTTTAAATAAAATCATATATGATTCTATTTAAATAAACGTAATTATACGCGATTACGTTTTCGATCAAAAATGTGAATTTTATTATTCAAATATGTTCGGGATGAAATTCTGGTTCTAACGAAACTGAAACGGATTAAATCGGAGTTCGTATGCGAGAGTTATTACAAAAATACCAAAAATGGCATTTCATCACAAAACCGGCCGAGGCACGGCTCGAACCTGCGACCTCCCGCTCAACACACACGCATCTAACCAGTTCAGCCCGCTAGGGTTTCGCATTAGCCTTCTCAGATTAAATGTTTTAAGCCTCAACCGATCAGTTCCCTTTTGTTTCTTTGAACCGAACCAAATGGTTCAATTGACTACAAATTCGAACTCGATCAAACCCCAATCCTTAGGGCTTTACTTCTATTGTCCTAATCGATTATATAGGTGGGTTTAATTGATCTTGTTCATCAAAAACATATGATTTTACCTCCTAAACAGTTTCGAACTCATGCACCACGTTTACAACTTGATTGGATCGATTTCATTTAAATTGATCTGAAAAATCATATGGTTATCATTCACAATATAATCTCGAACATGTCTGAGCCAATTAATTCGAAAACTAAATCCATTTATATCAATTTCCCCAAATTCTTTTTACTCAAGAACCCTAAAAATCAAAATCTTATAATTCGTAGTTCCATGATGAAATTGACATAGCCTTAACCTTAATCGGAATCTTCTGAATCTACCCATGCTATTTAATTTGAATATCGAACACGTTTTAATCCAAACCCCCAAACCGCTTTGCCCTATGAACCCTAGAACTCAAGATTCATCAATTCGATGTTATTACCAGAAATTGATTTGGGATTAACCTTAATCGGCCCTCTCTGAAACTACCTACATACTTTAATTTTATTTTTAAACTCTTTAGGATCAAAACCCCCAAAACCGATTTGTTCTAAAACCCTAGTAATCGAACTCGTTCAATTCGTTACTAAAACACCCAATTGATACATGATGTTTCTTAGTCGACATCCTCTGGAAGTATCTATGTGATTTAATTCGATCATTAGATTGTTTAATCAAGAAATCCCCAAATCAGTTTCTACTATGAGCCCTAGAAATCGAAATGTTATAATTCGATGTCCTTAGATGAAATTAGGTTAGGGATATTGTTAGTCGGAGGTTTCAGAAGGTATAGGAGTGGTTTCTTACCTTGTTTGATACCGAATTGTAGTAATTCGACTTGTGGTGGAGTTTCGGCCAAGTCTCAATCGCCTCCTTCAATCCCGAACTTGTTACTTCGAATTGGTGGCTGTTGCAGATACTAAAGGTGCCGAATAGTGTGTGTGTATGTGAGTTTTGATCAGTTGTGATCGATTATACACCAATTCGAACTATTTGTCCTCCACCTTGACGGTTACAACTCTTGAACCCCCAATTGATTTAAATTCGATCATTAACAGTCTAATAACGTATGATTGCTGTTACAGATCATTAATATGTGATGATTGAAAGGTTTATTCAATCAATTTCAGTATAATGACTCCAATTTCGAATTTAATTGATAATCCCACGCGAATTTTGACTTCTAAAGTCAAAATTGGACCTTTAAATCAATTATAAATCTAAACTTTACAATTCAAATATATTGGGACTGATTTCTATAATTTCCAATCCCTTAGATTTGGTTTAGCTCAATTACATAACATTTCGGTTAATAAAGTTGAACCGAAAATCCCAAATTGTCACAAATCGGGCTTCTTAGAACATTGTTGGGCTTGATTAACCCAATTGGGCCTCTTAAATACAACTGGGCCTATCCTGGACTCATTGGGCCTACCTTGGCCTACTTTGGCCTTATTTGGCCTACTTGGGCCTCAGTGGGCCTTCCTTGTTTTCATTGGGCCTAACTTGGCCTTATTGGGCCTACTTGGGCCTCATTGAATCTACTCTTATCTTGTTGGGCCTGTGATCTCACTATTTTCAGTTAACTAGGTTAATTCGT
>SZYD01000717.1:0-40688 GCA_009363875.1 Mikania micrantha | reverse complement strand
TTGAAATTAAAAACCTTGGGTTTTAGTATGTGTGTCCTAGGTTACTCAACCTAGGTTCTCAATACTTACAGTACTGAGTATAATGATCTCCTATGAGAACTTCAACTAAAGAATACTGTTACACAGATTCTAAGTTATAAAGTTCCTATGATAATGAATACTTGATAATGATAACATGACAAGGATTTCAGATCCAAGATTCTAAAATTATAGATCTTGACCTCTGAATTCCTATGATGAACATGACAAGGATTTTAGATCAAAGATACTAAGAATACAGATCTTTGCCTCTAAATTCCTATAATGAACTCTGATTGAGAATTCCGGATCAAGGATACTAAGAATACAGATCCTTGCCTCTGGAATCTTTAATGAACTCTGTGTTGAGATTTTAGATCAAGGATACTAAGAATACAGATCCTTGCCTCTGAAATCCTTTAATGAATATATGTGAGAAATTAATTCGGTTTCTAAAATTATAGAATTCCGATTCAAATTCCTTGACTCGATATCTAATCTTAGAAAAGTATCCCTAAGATCTTTCAAACTTAATGTAGACTTAATGCTTACTTAAGTTACTTAGATCCTAAGTATCCTCAAGCCTATAGCACTTAGTCCTATTGAGAGTGGAAATCAGTAGTGTGGAAATCAGTAGTTGTATTGCAAGTAGTGTGGAGTTCTAGTGGTGTTGTGGTAGGATGTTGGCTAGGGCTTAGTTCCCTTATATATGCCCTATATATAAGCAACACTACTAGGATGATATAGTACTTGTGAATATAACTATTGAGGAGCCATTGGATGAATGAGTGAATCAGGCAATCATACAAGTAACATATTATCATTGTGAATGTGCATGTGAACGAATCATGGTTTTACATTAACTTACTTATGAACTCACCAACCTAGTGTTGACTTTGTTTAAATACATGTTTCTCAGGTGATGAACAGGTGTAGATACTTTCATGCAAGGATTTAGCTAGTGGACTTTTAGAAGACCTAGCTTTTTTTGTGTTGCATGCTTTTGGGAACAAGAACATGAATCATCTTTTGTATATCTTGTACATATACAAGATATAGTTACATTGATTCTTTTGGTAGATTTACTTGATTAAATTATGAACGATACTGTGTAATTTAATCTTGTAATTCTATATCTTGGATGTGTTAGCTATTTCTCATTTAATTATCATGTGCTATGTAAACAATCTGATCATTTGATTATCACTTATGATATCGCGCCCCGGGAACCTTCCGCCCGACGGGAAAACACGATCCGTTCCCGCCGGCCTGGGGTGTGACAGATTGGTATCAGAGCCATGGTTATAGAGAAATATAGGTCATATTACTTAAACGGTTTGGCCTAGACTATAACCTAGGGACCCTCATATAGAGATCATGTGACTTAGGATTCTATTGCATATGTCTTCTACTTCTGATCACTACGCTAACCGATTACTTTCGGTTATGATCAGAATGCCGCCAAGAAGACAACCACCTCTATTACCACTTACTCAAGGCTCTGCTCCTCACTCATCTACGCCGACACCACCTGATTCTCCTCCACCTCCACCTCCTCCTCCGCCACCACCAGCTTATCAGTTGGACCCTGCTACTCTGGCATTGGCCACTCTTCTTACTAGCCAACTGAGGGAGGTGATCCAGAGATGATGAACCGTATCAACAACAAACAGCAACAACGTTGCTAACTCATCTGGAAAGGCAGAAAGAAAAACACTAGGTAGAGTCAGGACTACGCCTACAAGAACTTTGTAGGTTGCAAGCCACCCAGTTTCAGTGGCAGTGAGGGTGCAGTCGGATTGATCCAGTGGATCGAGAAGATGTAGGCTACCCTCGACATCAGTGGCTGTCCTGAACAAAACAGAGTTAAGTATGCTGCGGGATCATTTAGCAAGCGAGCGTTAACCTGGTGGAACGCTCAGGTTTCAGTCAGAGGTCGGGATGAAGCTCAGGCTATGCCGTGGAGTGAATTCAAGGCCATGCTGCGGGCAGAGTTTTGCCCAAGAAATGAACTAAAGAAGGTTGAGACTGAACTGCTCAACCTGGAGATGATTGGTGCTGGGCATCTGGCCTACACCACAGATTTCATGAGTTAGCTACTCTGGCACCTGATGTGGTGCCAACACTTGAGAAGAGGATAGAACGGTATGTTGGTGGATTACCGCCCAGTATCCGAGGTCATGTGATTTCTGCCCACCCTACTACCATGGAGCTAGCTGGTACACTGTCAGCATCCCTGACAGATATGATGGTTGCCTCTGGGGCATTCAAGAAGGAGACTGACTCAGCCAAGGCTGGAAATTCCAAGAAGTCGGATAAACGTCCGGCTAAGAAACAAAAGGTGGCCAGAAACTTTGCTGCCACTACTCAAACTCCAATGCGCAACCAGCCACAACCATTGGAGATCAGGAAGCCATACACTGGCACTGCACCTTTGTGCAACTCATGCCAGTTTCATCACTTACCAAATGTTCCGTGCAGACATTGCACCAACTGTGGGAGATTTGGTCACACAGCAAATTACTGCAGGAGTCCGAGGACTCAGAACAGAAACAACAATGCAGCTACTGCTGCTGCTGCAGATCCTAGGTCTTGCTACAACTGTGGCGAACCAGGACATTTCTCTCGGGATTGTCCCAGAGGAATCAGCAAGGGGCTCAAGCACTGCGAGGAAGAGCCTTTCAAATAGGAGCTGCTGCCGCTCGACAGGACCCGAATGTTATTACGGGTACATTTCTCTTATCTGACTTCTATGCATCCATATTATTTGACACTGGTGCGGATCAGAGTTTCATCTCATCCGATTTTGCATGCCATCTTGATTATGTTAAGGAATTGTTAGACTCCCCATATACTATTGAAATAGCAAATGGCAAACAGATTACAGTAGACACTATATTTAGGAATTGCCTACTAACACTTGGCGATCACACATTTTCCATCGACTTGATACCGATGGAGCTGGGCAGTTTCGACATCATCATCGGAATGGATTGGCTATCTCTTAACCGAGTAGAGTTCATCTGTTCTGATAAGCTACTACGCATTCCTGTGGAGAACAATGGGGTCTTGGAGATTTGTGGAGACCAAGCGAAACGCAGTGTCAAGATAATATCGTGCATGAAGGCTCGTAAGTACTTACGAAAACAATGCTTTGCATTCCTAGCTCACGTGATTCAGAAAGACAAGAAGGCGATCAAGATTCAAGATGTACCAGTTGTTGTGAGAGACTTTGCAGAAGTATTTCCGGATGACTTACCGGGACTGCCACCTGAGAGATCGGTGCAGTTCCGAATCGATTTGATTCCGGGAGCAACTCCGGTTCTTTTGTTAAAAAGAAGGATGGAACTTTCAGGATGTGCATTGATTATCAAGAGCTCAACAAACTCACCATCAAGAATCGGTACCCGTTACCGAGGATTGATGATTTGTTTGATCAGTTACAGTGAGCACAGTACTTTTCAAAGATAGACCTGAGATCTGGCTATCATCAGCTCCGGATTCAAAAAGAAGACATACCAAAGACGGCCTTTCGTACCCGATATGGTCATTACGAGTTCATGGTAATGCCATTCGGATTGACGAACGCACCGGCTGTGTTCACGGATTTGATGAACCGGGTGTGCAAGCCGTATCTAGATCAGTTTGTTATCGTCTTCATTGATGATATACTGATTTATTCAAAGAACGAGAAGGAACATGAACAACGCCTCAAGACAGTTTTGGAGCTTCTGAAAGAAGAACGACTCTATGCCAAATTCTCCAAGTGTGAATTTTGGTTAAGAGAAGTTCAGTTCTTGGGTCACGTGATTAACAGTAATGGTATTCACGTGGATCCTACCAAAATTGAAGCAATCAAGAACTGGGATGTGCCTACAACCCCGACAGAGATCAGATCATTCTTGGGTTTGGCAGGTTATTGCAGGAGATTCATCTCGAATTTTTCTAAGATAGCCTTGCCTCTCACCAAGCTCACACAGAAGACTGAACCTTTTGTGTGGACTCAGAAACAAGAAGAAGCATTCCAGACATTGAAACAAAGATTGTGCAATGCTCCAATCTTAACACTCCCAGAAGACAATGATGACTTTGTAGTTTACTATGATGCTTCCCATCAGGGACTCGGATGTGTTTTGATGCAACGAGACAAAGTCATTGCTTACGCCTCACGACAGCTGAAGATACATGTGAAGAATTACACGACACACGATCTCGAACTGGGAGCTGTTGTATTTGCATTAAAGATTTGGAGACACTACCTTTATGGTACCAAATGCACTATCTTCACAGATCACAAGAGTCTACAGCACATATTTGATCAGAAGGAGCTTAACATGAGACAGAGAAGTTGGGTTGAGCTCCTGAACGATTACGATTGTGTGATCAAATACCATCCGGGCAAAGCAAATGTTGTTGCACATGCTTTGAGCCGGAATGAAAGAGTCAAACCCTTACGCGTTCGCGCAATGGGAATGACTGTGCAAACAAGTTTGAGAGATCACATTTTACAAGCACAACAAGAATCAGTGGCAAGAGACAATCTGAAACGCGAGCTCGATTGTGGAGCCGAGAAACATTTCAAGACAAAACAAGATGGAGTTATCTATTATCTGGATCGTGTCTGGATTCCAGTAGTAGATGAACTTCGAACACTCATACTTGACGAGGCACACAAACACGTTACTCAGTCATCCTGGTGCCGATAAGATGTACCAAGATCTTAGGTCATTTTATTGGTGGCCGGGTATGAAGAAAGACATTGCCACTTATGTTGGCAAATGTATTACATGTGCCAAAGTCAAAGCTGAACACCAGAAGCCCTCGGGTTCGCTGGAACAACCGGAGATACCACAATGGAAGTGGGAGCAAATAGCTATGGATTTCATTACCAAGCTGCCCCGCACTTCCAGCGGATATGATTCTATTTGGGTCATCATTGATCGATTGACCAAGTCCTCACATTTCTTGCCGATCAGAGAGACGTACAAAAATGGAGAAAATAGCGAGGCTATACATTGATGAAATAGTAGTTAGGCACGGGGTGCCATTGTCTATTATTTCTGACCGGGACAGTCGATTTACTTTGCGGTTCTGGCAATCATTGCAACAATCCTTAGGGACAAGTGTTAACTTGAGCACCGCTTATCATCCACAAACGGATGGACAAAGCGAGCGCACCATTCAAACTCTAGAGGATATGTTGAGAACATGCATCCTAGACTTTGGTGGAAGTTGGGACACACACTTACCACTCATTGAGTTCTCCTACAACAATAGCTACCACAGCAGCATCGGATGTGCTCCTTTTGAAGCACTCTATGGTAGAAAATGTCGGTCTCCAATTTGTTGGACCGAAGTGGGAGACAACAGAATCACTGGGCCTGAACTTATTCAGGAAACTACTGATAAGATTGCCCAGATACAACAACGATTACAAGCAACACATAGCCGCCAAAAGAGTTACGCAGACAAACGGCGCAAGCCTTTGGAATTCGATGTGGGTGAACGAGTCATGTTAAAAGTGTCCCCATGGAAAGGCGTAGTTTGGTTTGGGGCTAAAGGCAAGCTAGCCCCTAGGTATGTCGGACCGTTTGAGATTACTCAATGCATAGGTCTTGTGGCATACAGACTCAGACTCCCTGATGAACTCAGTGGAGTACACGATGTGTTTCATGTATCAAACCTCAAAAGGTGCTTAGCAGACGAGTCATTGATCATACCATTGGAAGAGATACAAGTTGATGAGCAACTACATGTCATTGAAGAACCTGTAGAGATTATGGAACGTGAAGTTAAGAAACTGAAACGTAGCCGTATCCCTATTGTAAAGGTTCGATGGAACTCCAAGCGTGGACCAGAATTTACTTGGGAGTGCGAGGACAACATGAAAGCAAAGTATCCCCACCTGTTTGAGAAATGAGGCCCGACCTTTATGCTTAAATTTCGGGACGAAATTTCTTTAACAAGGGGAGACTGTGACAACTAGTACCTGACCGGCCGGCAAGTCCGTACGGTATGTGTACTTGTAAACAGTAACTATGTGTACTTATGCGATTGTGAACAATATTGTGTTAACAGATTCTTAAATACAAGAAATCGTTGTACGTATTTTTGTGTAAACTTAGATACAATAAGTACAACGTACATTTAAAACATTAGTTGTGTGCATTTAAGTGAAAACTTAAGTACAGTTAGCACAACAGTTTATGAGAAACAACAATGTTCAGACAATTTACGGAAACAATCGGTTGTGATCTAAGATCCATAGATGACAGGAATCAAATGGCCGACAATTCAATGTGAAAACAATGTGATAACATGATGTTTAGTTGAGTCCGACAGAGAGGAAACACAATTCAAACAATAACACAGTGTCGTTTCAGAATAACGAACTGACAGTGTGTTTGCGTGGGTGACGATTCACACAAACATATCTGTGAGTTTAACCTTCTGAAACGATGACTGGAAAGTAGAAAACAAAAGTCGGAAAGCAAAACCATCGTCGTGTTCGTTCGAGTGACGATTCGAACGAATACGCGCGATGGTGACGCGATTCGACGAAACGAAACACGACACGGAACGATAATAAAATTAATAAAATAAAATATTTAACATTTTACAATCTTGAAACTCATTAAATAATTAAAATAATTTTCTCTTATTTATTACAAGTAATTACGCGTATTTTTCCGGATACGCGACGAAAACGCGAACCGAGCAACCGAAACGAACCCGGACACCACACGTGATATAAATACTTTAAATGAGAGTTTTCTCCTCATTTTTCATCTTTTACATCCTCTCTCTAGACAAAATTCCGGCCACCACATTTACCACCACCAAACCACCTTCAAAACACCATAACTCTCTCATTTCTCAACCAAATTGGGTGATTCTTGAACCCACGCGTAGCCCTTGACGAGCTCTACATAAAAGTACAAGGGATCTGAAGTTTTGTCCACTAAAATCGAAGGTATAACGCTGTGAAAGTTCATGAAATTAGGGTTTCTTAATGTGTTGTGCACTCTAATCATGTAACCGACCAAGAACCCTACCCCACACTCTCACACCTTCGTTGAGTCTGTAACAAGAAACACAAACATGCTATAAATGATAACTCATGCGAACGATGGTGATGATGTTGAAGCTCGACCAAGGTAACAGGTTCGCTGGACTCACCTGGGTGACGAACCTGTGCCAGCCAGTCTAGCCGAACCCTGCTAAGGTCTCATGCATCTCACGAACCTTAGGACTCAGACGAACCCTCGATTCCAGCTGCGAACCTACGAGTCGACCAGTCACGAACACTTGGAGGAACGACTGAACCCTTCTGTGGATCCTCATGAGCGAACCTATTTGAAGTGTCAGCGAACCTATTTGAAGTGTCAACGAACCTCATGAGAACGAATCTCCTTCCTTGACCGGCGAACCCTCAACAATTCACGAGCCTTTTGTTTCAGATTAGCGAACCTTGTGACAGCCTTGCTAACCAGGACCGAACCTATGCTGAAAACGAACCTCAAAGGTTCGCTGGGTCTGGGACGGGGTAACTTCAGCCGGCTATTTTCCTTCCAGTCGGCCGAGCATGTTCAACCAATCTCAGCCATCGGCCCATGTACATACCAAGCCCAAGACCATTTATTCGGCCCAACAGATTCTAGATCCAAGCTTCTTTAATTCAGCCCAAAACAAATGTGTGACCGAACAAGCTATTGGGCCACTCAGTTAAATCATCAAAGCTCACAACCACTCGGTCCATAACCAACTCAAGCGTCCCACTCCTGTTGTCGAGGCCACATCATTGATTACAGGTCCAACAGCCTGCTAGCATCTGGGCCCAATAACAACCCAAGGCCCATTATTCAGTCTTTAAATCCTTCGGCCCATATAAGTTTTCAATCAGCCCATAGTAATCATTAGGCCCAACAAATGTAGTTTCGGCCCACCATGGCCCTTAACAGGCCCAACATCAACCGAACCGGTTCAACAGCCTTTTATGTCGACCTTGATCCATTTTTCGATCCAAAACATTTGTTTAACCTAAGTTCATGGCTCAACATTATCTTGTCTAGCCCATCTTAGCTTAATGGGTTATATACTTACATATTCGGCCCACCATCTTATGGCTCGGCCTAATAGATTATCTTGATGGTGGGACCACATCTAGCAAAGTCATCTTAGATACATTCGGCCCCATCACTAACTTGGATTATACAAAATAAGAAACACACCTAAGTGATCAAGTATAGAAGGTTTAACAAGAGATTTCAAGATATCAAAGATGAGTGGAATAATGAGGATACAAAACTATATTACAAAATATTAAGAATCATCAATCTTTAACTTAAAAATCTAGAATTTATACTTAGAATCTTATTTCATTACGACATTAACATATGGAATATCAAAACACATGCAAGGAGTTAGGGCCGAATGTGTCCAAGATCGAGAAGTGTTAGCCAACTTTAGGACTAACACACACAAGTCACTAACACATATACTTACAAGTTATATACAATGTGGAATCAAAACAGGACCGTAAAACAACTCCAGAACAATCAAAGAGCGCGTGCATTCTTTCATTTAAGCTAAGTCAACCCTACAACAACAAGGTGAGTTCATATACCCCTTTTACTTTAATCTTTACTGATTTTAACTCTCGGGGCTGAGAAATATGTTTACTTTTATTTATTTAAAAGTTTTGCTTAACATGTTATTTATACTTTGATTTAGATAATATTAAACTGTTATTATCGATTATCATTGTATGCATGCTTGTATGATCATGAGATAACAGGGAAACTCAGATGATTATGATAAAGTAATTTCATAATCAATAATACATTTGAATAACATAGTTGTAAGATTATATCTTATAATACTTAGTTATTCTACATGAGTAAACAGTGATACAATTCGTTTACAAACAAACAATGAGAACTATTACAGTGGAACATGATGACACTTCATAACACATAAATGATTGGAAGATAAAATATTATCTTAATATCATTTCACATTATAATTGATAAAGTGTGATAAGTAAATCACTTATAACACTTAATCTACACCTTAAAAACATACTATGTGATAGTGTGATCGCATTTGAGTATCCACCACCTGCGTCACTTAAGGGTACTAAGACATGTTCTTACTACGGCTTAAGGATTACATGGGGAACATATGGATTTCAAGTGAATGATGATCATGATAACGTAACTTCATGAGGATTCTTATCATTCACACATGATTAACATAAAGTAATAAGACAAGTTCTTATTCGACTTTGTTAATCACACGAGAACAATCCCACATTGAGACTTTGGGATCATATGGATTACAGTAAATGATGATCATGATAACGTAACTTCATGAGGATTCTTATCATTTACACATAATTAACATAAAATAATAAGACAAGTTCTTATTCAACTTTGTTAATCACATGAGGACAATCCCACATGGAGGCTTTGGGATCACACGGCGGGATAGAGGTGAATGGAATGCATTGTAAACTGATTACGTGAGGATTACAATGGACTTCATTTGGGCTCTATACGTTGCATTGAGATTACATTAAAATCAGTTAACTAACACTTTTAATATTTAAAAGTGAAACAACAGTTAACCCCACAATATAGAATAATACAAGGAACAGATTGAAAATCTAATATCCTTAACACATATATTGGTTATCAATACTTCGGTTTGATAATTACAACGTTATCATATTATTATTCTATACATGAGAACACAGGTGATCAAGGAAGAGATAAACATGTGAATTGAGAGTGGAAATCAGTAGTTGTATTGCAAGTAGTGTGGAGTTCTAGTGGTGTTGTGGTGGGATGTTGGCTAGGGCTTAGTTCCCTTACATATGCCCTATATATAAGCAACACTACTAGGATGATATGGTACTTGTGACTATAACTATTGAGGAGCCATTGGATGAACGAGTGAATCAGGCAATCATACAAGTAACATATTATCATTGTGAATGTGCATGTGAACGAATCATGGTTTTACATTAACTTACTTATGAACTCACCAACCTAGTGTTGACTTTGTTTAAATACATGTTTCTCAGGTGATGAACAGGTGTAGATACTTTCATGCAAGGATTTAGCTAGTGGACTTTTAGAAGACCCAGCTTTATTTTGTGTTGCATGCTTTTGGGAACAAGAACATGAATCATCTTTTGCATATCTTGTACATATACAAGATATAGTTACATTGATTCTTTTTGGTAGATTTACTTGATTAAATTATGAACGATACTGTGTAATTTAATCTTGTAATTCTATATCTTGGATGTGTTAGCTATTTCTCATTTAATTATCATGTGCTATGTAAACAATCTGATCATTTGATTATCACTTATGATATCGCGCCCCGGGAACCTTCCGCCCGAAGGGAAAACACGATCCGTTCCCGCCGGCCTGGGGTGTGACAAAATTGTTATTATATAATTGGGACCGATAAAATTTCCGCTAAATAAAAATTTTCTAAAAATAAACAGATGATACTATCAAGATACCAATATGTCACCACCCAGGGGGTCATCGGATCGGGGTGTGACACCGCATGTGTCCTAAGACACTAGAGAGTTGTAAAGTTGGCTACTTTGACACGATTGATACAATCACTAAGGAAGTCTAAGACAACGCCCTCTCGGGTCGTTTAACTCAAATAACCAAAGTGAAATAGACCAACCGTCTAACTTATCACCTCCCGGGTTTCTAGGCTAGGTCACACACAAGTATAACATTCCTCAATGATGTCAATCCTATGGAAAGTGATCATCAATCCATAAACAAACCTAAAACACAAAGCAGTAGGCCTAACACGCAATCTATTGATGGAAAGACATTCCTAGACTCATGTGGATCTAACATTCATCAAGAACCATTATTCAAACATGCAAATATCATCAAAGATCAACAATACAACTGGATACAAAGCATATTATCATCCATAATCACAAATCAAGTCCAAATCGCCATAAAGATCATAACTTTATCGTCTCAAGCCTAGGCATAACCAATATCTAGCCAACAACAGTCATAACAGTAGCAAAACAATACTGGAATAAGTCTAAGAACATCATACTTTACTTTTTACAATAACAAAATAAGGAAAGAAAGTAAATTACTCAAGATCTTCCTTGTTTCTTCACTTCAAATCTTTATTCCAGGCCCCAAATGTCCAAGGTTTAGCTCCAGCAGCTCCAGGGGTCGGAATTAGGGTTCTTGGTGCAAGAGAAGTCCCCAAAATCGGCTGCCATCGCGTCCAATTTATAGAGAGCATGAAACTAGGGTTTTAGGCTGATAATGGTGTGGGGCGCACCACCTAGCGGGGGTGTGTGAGGCTAGGCGGTGCGCACGGGACAATTTAGTCAGGCCGGCTGAGCTGAGAGAAGCATCGCATGCGGCCATGCATCCTGACCAGGCGGTGCGCGTGGAATTTAAGGAATCATAGAATGTTCCCAGGCGCACCGCCTGGGGTGAAAACGTGGCATGGGGCGTACCGCCTAGGGTTAAAATCTTCATTTTCTTTGCTCGATCAATTGCACTCGATCCCGATGCCCGTTTGCTTTCGTTTCTGCTTCCCCGGGACATAATCGTATTCAAAAACAAGGAGATGTAAAAAGGAACAAAAAACGACTCAAAATGTAAATTATATATACGAAAATGGACTCGATTATGTACAAAATAAGATGTGTTAATCTAACACATCAATACTAAACTTAAACTTCTCAATTTCCAATTCACTTGATCCAATCAACAATAAAACGTCCACATACACACACTAGCAGAATTAAACCAGCTTAAGACTCCAAGCTCTAGGCGTCTGTTTCAGCCCATACGCCGCCTTTTTTCAGCTTATAAACCTTCATCTCTTCACCCTTCTTCTCATAACCTTCAGGTTGTTTGACAAATACATCCTCCTTCAAATCACCATGTAGAAACATTGCCTTAACATCCATGTGATACACCTTCCAACCCATTTTAGCTGATAATGCCAAAATCAATCTTATTGTGTCTATCCTTGCCACGGGTGCAAAAACTTCATCAAAATTTATCCCCAATTGTTGAACATAACCTTTAGCAACCAATCTTGCCTTGTGCTTTACTACCATCCCAGTAGCATCTTTTTTAATCTTATACACCCAGGCATTATTTTTCTCAATAGCTTTAATTTCTTCATTCATAGTTTTTCTCCATACTTTTTCTTTAACAGCTTCATCATACCTCATTGGTTCTTCATATTGTATTAACATCAGTTCAATATTATGAGCTTCTTCATGTGCATTCATATTATAGTTCACTTCTCCATCCAAGACATAATCATTAGGTCTTGATGGAAGAGTATGTGACATGTTAGATCTCCTTAACTCCGGTAACCCAGCTGTTGATCCTGTTCAGGCTCCTGTTGTGCATGTTCTGGTTTAAGATAAACTTCCTCATCAGGCTGAACTTTAACATTTACCTGAACAAAATCACTTTGTACATGAAAATCCCTCCCATGCACACTATTATCAGACCCTCCTTCCAGTGAATAGCTTGACCAATTCCATTCTTTAGGCTCAGGAGCATCCAGTACGGGTGGTGGATGTGTAAATGGTCCTGCAGCATAGAGTCCCTGGGTATTCACCCATGGTGCCTCCTCCGGATCCTCATCCGGGTCCTCAACTGGATCCTCGTCTGGATCCTCCTCTGGATCCTCATCAGGATCCTCGTCTGGATCCTCCTCCGGATCCTCCTCCGGGTCTTCCTCCGGATCCTCCTCTGGATCGGAGTCCTCCATCTCATATGGTGGAGGTGATGGAATGGGTGGTGGTGGTGTTGATGGTGGTGCCGGAACCATCGGCTCCTCGTCCTCGGAATCATCAATGATAACATAAGGAACTGATGATGAAGCCATGCCTGTTACATAATATCATATGTAAGTGCAGTGCCATGGAATACGTAAGCAAATCAATTACATAATGTCATATGTAATTTCTAAGCAGTATGTGTAAACATGTGTGTCTAATGTCTAACAGTCATAGTCTAGGCCTACAAATGCAAACCTAGTTCGCTATAACCAATGGCTCTGTTACCAATCTGTCACACCCCCAATTTCAACTAACGGAATCATACCGTTTGGGAACGTGACAAACCAGGATCTCAGATCATTAGACATAGCGAAGACCTCTATATGAATTTCAAAAACATACATTGGTCTTTAAACAAACATAATAACCAGAGTTTACAAAAAGTGCGGAAGCGTTTAAAAACCATAAACAGTTGTAAATCAAACATTACAATTCAAAGTACTTAAATATTCAGATTTAAATAATCAAAGTAAAAGAAATGCATGAGACTCTATCTTCCTAGTCCATGCCAGCTGTTACGCGCGCCTTAGCGTCCTGAGAAAACATGCAAATCAAGTCAACACAATGGTTGGTGCATAACACAGGTTTTAAATAATCATAGTGTTCAAAACATCAGTTTGAATAATAAGTTGTAGATAACATAATCACAATTGCACAGTCATGATAGCTAGTCATATAACTATTTACATACGTGTTCGACACCGAAGCTGACTAGTTGCCATGCTATAGCATGTTTTCGCCTTGCCACTATTGTCTATCACAACAATAGTAAATGTGTGTTTGGTCAGTCAAACACCTGCGTAGATCCCATCTACCAGGTGAGGTTTGTCAAACCTAATAGATCTATTTCCAACTACCACGCTTTGCATTACAGCAAACTAAACGGTTCGAGGTGTGTAAGGACTTTCAAGTTGATATGTTTTCACATAATGTAAACAGATAACTCATGCAAGTGTTATGTATCTAAAAATCAGTTCGTTGCACATGTTTTCTCCCCCAAAACAGTTTAAAATAAGAAGGGGCCGTGTACGCACCTTTGATGATAGCAGAATGATCACACACTAAAAGCTCGTGAAAGAAATCCTTCTACGAAGAATCTGTGTTTAAACAATAACCTAGTGTTATTCGAATAATCGTTTTGTGCTTGAAATCACATACGTATCAACATACGTATGTTAAAGTGTGAGAATTTGGCATACGGAATTACGCGTGCTTTTGAAATCGTTTAAATAAAATCACATTTGATTTTATTTAATTAAACGTAATTATACGCGATTTCGTGTTCGGATTAAAATATGGATTTTATCATTTCAATACGTTCGCATTCTCGTTACGGTTCCAACGCAACTTGAACGGATTAAAACGGAGTTCGTATGCGAAAGTTATGCTAAAAATACTAAAATACATTAAAATCCAAAAACTGGTTGGGCCGGGACTCGAACCCGCGACCCTCAACTCCAAACCCACGCATCTAACCATCTCATCTGATGACACATTTGTTGCTAGATTGAAACCTAATTGATTTTAACCACAACTTAGCCGGTTCCCCTCTTTTCTATTAACCGAACAAAATAACCTCTAATTGGCATCAATTCGAAACCAAACGAACTCCAATTCATAGGGCTTTGATTCTATTGTCCTAATCGATCATATAGGTCTGATCAATTGATCATATTCCTCGATAACACATTCAAATGGATCAAAACTTCTAACCGGTTTTATCCTAAAACTCGAATACTTACAATTCATTATTATTTGTTGAAATCAACATGGGATCACTCTAAATCGGCCACTTCTGAAACTATTAATGCCAACAATTTCATTTTTTGAACACCGTATAATCAAAATCCCAATTCCATTACCAAAACAAGCCCTAGAACTTGAAATCTATCAATTCGATGTCTTTAGTTGAAATTAACCGATGTTTTTCCATATATACATCAAACCGAAACTGTCTGAGCAATTCAATTCGATTTTTAACTACCCTAGGATCAAAACCCCCAAAATGCTTTTGATATGAACCCTAGTTAATCGAATTCTAACAAATTGATGTTATCAATTGAAATTGATTTAGGAAAAACCTTAATCGACTAATTCTGAAACTACTCATGTGGATTGATTTGAATATTACACTCATTTGAGTTGAAATCCCCAAAACCGATCATATTAAGAACCCTAGAAATCAAATGCTATCAATTCGTTGTTATAAATCCAAATTGACATATGTTTAACCTTAATCGGCCATTTTAGGATGTGTTATAGTGATTACATACCTGATTGAATATCGAATTTATGCACTTCGAATTGTGGTGAAGTTTCGGTCGAGTCTCAATAGGTTTCTTCAATCCTGAGCTCTTGAGATCAAATTGATAGATGTTACAGCCTCTAATTGTGCTGATTGATGATATTTGGTGATCAATTTGAAGTATTGAAGCCTAATGATGTGATTCATAATGTAACCGTGAACGGTTTCGAATTTCAATCAATTTTCAGTTAATTCGACGAGTTAATATATTAATAACGTATAGAAACTGATATTAATCATTAATAGAATGATTATGGATACTAAATTTCGGTTTCTACTAAAATTCAATATGAAATTCGAATTTAATCCACAATTTGGGCCGAATTTTGACTTGTATAAGTCAAAATTGGTCCTTTTCCTTTTTACAAGTCTACTTCTTGTAGATTGGATATTCCTAAACCTAATTCGATTAATTATACCACTTCTGATTCAATCTTGATTGATTTCGAATCATATCTGTCAATTCCCGATTAACAGTATTAATCTGAACTTGCCGGATTGTCACTAACCGAGTCATTTAAATCTTTGTTGGGCTAAATTATCCTAATTGGGCTTCTTAACTACAGTTGGGCCTCACTGGGCCTTCCTGGGCCTACCTTGGCCTTCCCTAGGCCTACTTGGTTTACATTGGGCCTCATTTGAATTTATTGGGCCTTATTGGGCTTCTCTTGGCTTTGTGGGCTTACATTGGCTATGTTGGGCCTAATTGATCTTGTTGAGCCTCCATTAACCTTATTGGGCCTTCATTGACCTTGTTGGGCCTTCATTGGCCTTATTGGGCCTTGATTGGCCTTATTGGGCCTTGATTGTCTTTGTTGGGCCTGTGATAGCACCAACTCCCGTTAACAAGGTTAGTGTGAAAAGTCGGATTGTCACACTTCTTGTCATATTCATAATAATTCTATTTCTCCTTTCAACCATCCCATTTTTCTGAGGTGAATGAGGAGCTGTTAGTTGTCTTACAATTCCTTCCTTTTCACAATATTCCTTAAATTGTACAGAAACAAACTCTCCTCCTCTATCAGATCTCAGTCGGTTTACCTTGTACCCAAATTCACCTTCAACTTTAGTCTTAAAAGTCTTGAATTGTTCAAATGCATGATCCTTATTTTTCAGCATGTAACACCACATAAACCGAGTACAATCATCTACAATCAACATAAAGAACTTGTTACCAGCCCTAGTTGCTGGAACAATAGGACCACATAGATCTATTGACCAATTTTAATGGTTGATCAGCTCTATAAATTGCCTGATTTGGGAAAGACTTCCTTGTGTGTTTACCTGCCAAACATGCTTCACACACCTGATTAGCATGTTTTATATCAGGCACTCCCAACACCATTTGTCTCCTGGTCATTAATCTCATGGCTTCAAAATTAACATGGCCTAACCTCCTATGCCACAACCATGTTATATCACTCATCTGTGTTAGAAAACACATAGGTGAACCAACCTTTAGATTAGTTCTATACAGCCTATTCGGTGATCTTTGAACCTTCGTTAATAACCTCCAGTCTCCTCATATAACCAAAGAAAATCATCTTTCATCCTAATCTCACAGCCAGCTTCAGTTACTTGACCAAGACTTAGAATGTTATTCTTCAAATGAGGTATAAAATAGACATCAGTTAGGATTCCTTTGTTCACCATTTTTCCCTTCCAAAATTACTGATCCTCTACATTCAATAGTCGCATTTGACCCATCCCCAATTTTTACTTTACCTCCAACATTTCTATCAAGACTAGAAAATAATGATTCAGTACCTGACATATGATTAGAAGCACCATTGTCTAAATACCAAATCAAATCAATAGCTGAATCATGGGAATACTTCACAGGGTTTACTCTTGACTCATTTAGAAACACATACTCATTTCTTAGTTCTGATTGAAGCATCAAGAGTACTGGCTCATTTTCATCTTTAGTTTGGGTCAAATTTACCTCCTGCACAGTTTCTTTAGTACCTTCACACTCACTTGCATAGTGACCTAATTGATCACACTTAAAACATTTGATCTTGGATTTGTCTTTCTTAAATCTATCAAAGCTTTTTCTTAAGTCACGATCTAATTCCTTTCCCTTCTGATTTGACTGAGACGATTGACTACCACTTTCACCTTTTTTACTCCATTTTTTCATCTTTGGATCATTATTCTTCACCTTTTTCTGCCATTGAGAGTAGGTTAGCAGCAACTGGTCATCATCTTTGCCAACTGATTGCTTCTTTTTCATGTTTGTTCTTTCTTCAAACGCCTTCAGACGTCCTATCACTTCTTGAAAGAAAAAAGTATCAATATCCACAAATTGTTCTATGGAGGCAACTCTTTGTATGAACCTCTCAGGCACAGAATCAAGTAACTTTCGAACCGGCTTCTTCTCATCAAATGGTTCTCCAAAATAACTTGCTCGTGAAGAAACTACACTGATTTTTGCAGTAAAATATCTATGCTTTCTCCTTCCTTCATCCGCAAAGATTCAAACTCATTAAGCAATGTAGCAAGTCTAGCTTTCTTGAATCGATCTACACCTATATAACGAGTTCAAATTGCCATCCAAAATTTTCTTACAGTGGTGAGGTTTGCGACTTGTAAGATCAAATCTTCTGGCATCGCTTGGAATAAATAGGCTATTGCAGCACTATTTTTCTTTGTGTTTACCACCATACCTGGTGGTGGCTCCACCGCTTCCCACAACCCATGAACATTAAAGATCGCCTCCAATTTCACAGCCCATATCGTATAATTCGTCGTTGTCAAAACCGGACACTGCAAGGAAATTGCTAGAAAATTATCCCTATTCTATTTATTGCCTCCAATTACGTTCGCATCGGCCATTGTTATTCTTTTTCTTGAGTTTGATCTTCCAAAGCGAGAATTCAGATCCAGTCCTTTGGATTGAATTTCCAGCTCTGATACCAATTCTAACAGATATCAGAACTCAGGAGAAGAAAAATGAAAAACAAATTTTATTGAAAACAGTAGTAGTTTTTAACAAACTGAATTACAAGCTATTTCTTCATTAAACAAACCTCTTAACAATTAATTAACAAACTAACTTTTCAAAAATACAAAACAGTCCTCATACTATTTTGGAATTACAAAACAAACCTTCAACATTAATAACCAGCTTGGTTCGTAGAATTTAACAACAAAAACCTTACCAAATATATTCCCACTTTTTAGTAGGGTCTGGGAGGAAGGATAGATACAAACCTTACCCCTATCCCAATGGGATAGAGAGGCTGCTCCAAAAATTTCAGTAGGGTCTGTTTGTAGAATTTAAACGAATTGATATTGAATTAGAGTAAATTTTGTCTAAAATCTTGTTTGGTTAGTCACTTAGAATTTAGGACCGACAAAAAGAAGACTAATTGTGTTTAACAGTTTACAACATCACAATTATCAAACATATATCTCATGTCTTTATTTTTTTTTTATAATTACTAGGTTAAACTCGTATATTACACGAGTTGAAACTGAAATGTTATATATTTTGTAAGAAAACATGTTTAAAAAAACAATTTTATGAAAAATATTTTTTGTCAAAACTTTTTTCCTAATAGTACAGATTTAAAAATATTTCTTATTTTAAAAATTTTTATTTTTAAAAAATTTCATATTTTGATAACTTTTTTAACTGTGTTCTAGTTAAAACTTTGATTTGTAAAGTTATTAAAAACTATTTATTTTTAAATGAGGTATTTGATATCATTAGTCATTAGATTTATAATTATTTAATAAAATAAAAATAATTATTATTTAATATGAAAGAAAATTAATTGAGATGATACAAAAGTAAGAAGATTATGGTAATTTAAAAAAGTTATACGTGACAATAATAGTTTGAAAATTGGCCTATCAAAGTATCAATATTGAAGAACCATTGTTGGTTTATTCGAAAATAAGAAACAAAGAGTATGTGGATTAATTAATTATTCATTTATTCCACTCACAATTTCAAACACGAATACGTTAACACGACACTACTATAATATTTTTTGTGTTTACCTTTAACATGTTTCGTGTCTGAAACAGGTTGACACGTTAAGACATGTTTATTTTTAGTTCTAAACAAGTAAAACCCCATTAAGACTCGTTAAGACATATTAAGACCTGTTAATACCTGTTTAAAATTTAAAATATGCGGGCAACCGATTACCTTCTAAAAATTTCTAATTCTATAACCCTAGTTTCTTAACGGGTTTCTTAACATGTCTTTAACATGTTCTTTAACGAGTTATTTATAGCGTTAACTGGTTCCTTAATGGATCATTTCATGTTTACATGTTTTTAAAGGGTCGTGTTCGTATTTGGAAAAACAAACACAATAAGTTTCGGGACGTGTTCGTGTCTACACATTTCGTGTGTGGTGTCTTAGTGGGTCAGGTCTTACCAGTTATGATAGCTCTACTGCTAGATTTGACCAGATCAGACATTGAACCGAACTTTTTTACTTGTCATTGATCGGACTGAATTAAAGAACAGGATGTCATATTAAATATATAAAAATATTAAAAATATAAGTTTGTAAACATATTTAAACAAACATAATCATGTTGTTTAGTTTTTATTTTTAATTTTTTTTCTACTAAAAAATTAATAAAAATCATGTTCAACAAGTGAACAAGCTAAACGACCAATTCATTCGAGGACAATTTATGTGACTTATATTGGATGACCCCCTCAAGTTTCCGATCCAACAATGAGACCTGCTGGTTAGGGGTGTTCGCGGTCCGGTTTTTACGGTTTTAAGTGGAACCGCAACCCAACCGTTAACAACGATTTTTGAACAATGAAAACAAAAAACGAACCATTCAAAATAAAAACCGAACCGATATCAATGGTTTGGTTCCGGTTTGGTTTGCGGTTTGGGATTTTGATCCCGTTAAAAATAAAATCGGATCAAACGAAACCTATATAGTTAAAAACATACTATTTACACAAAGTCCATATGTATTTCTTTTAAATCGCGAATAAATAAAGAATCCAATATGTGTATACACACATATATAAACATCTATATATGCATATATATGTATATATCGATATATCTATGTGTATATACGTGTGTGTATATATTTATATATATACACATGCACACACATATACGGTCCGGTTCGGTTTATTATGACCGATTTTTTATGAAATGTGACATCCCGGCATTTCCAGATTAACCCCGTTAACTAAAGATTAACAAAATTGATACAAAATTTTACAATATCAAAATAAAGGGACTAAATTTGAACAAAATTAATCTAGAAACATTAGAATTACAAGGATTTAAATTGTAAAGGATGAAATAATCAATTTTGACTTCTACAAGTCAAAATTCGGCCAAATGAGTAATTGAATTCGAAATTCTCATTAAACCATTGTAATTAATAGAATTAATTTTGCAATCAATACACAATAATGATGATTAACCATTATCATCAGTTATTGACACCATTAAACAACGAATTAAACTCAATTAAAGTTCAAAGGTTGAAACCGTAAACATTAACTACCAAACTCTTACAAATCGATCAAAACTCACACAATTGAAGCCTTAGAAACTTCAATCGACACTTTTAGTAGCTGTTGCATATCACAATTTGATCCCAGAAGCAGTGGATAGGTGAATTCGATTGGAGGGTGGCCGAATATCAACCTATTAGTCGATCTACACAAATTAGAAATCAAATCAGGTAAAAATCGGTTCCTACACAACCTACATATCTCGACTAAGCAAACCACCATGATAATTCTGAGTTGTAACATCGAATTATACGAATTCGATTGTTAGGGATCTTTGGTTATGAAGATTTGGGGTTTTCGATACAAACGAATTAAAAAATCGAATTAAACCTACCCACAGATTCGCAATAGTATACTAAACAAAACCCTTATGTCAATTTTATGAAACAAAAACGAATTCTTAGATTTCGAGCTCTAGGGTTTATCTCAAGAACGAATTTGGGGTTTTAGATACAAATGAGTTCGAAAACTAAATTAAATTATACTGCAAGTTTCGGAATCTCTCATATAAGAAAAACCCTATGATTAATTGATCAAACAACATCGATTTTATTGATATTCAATTACATGGTTTTAGGATAAAAACAAATTGGGGATTTTGATTTAATTGAAGCTGATATTCAAATTAAACATTTCAGAATGTTTCGAAATCATCTGTTTACTAAAAACCCTGTGATTCCAAGACTTTTTGATAATCAATTCGATCGATTTGAATTGGGATTTAATGAACATGAGTTTGAACGTGTATATACTCAATTAATCGAGTTATAAAGTTTCATTTTCAACTTAAACATCACATACATGATCATTGAGATCAATAGAACAAAAACGCCATGGTTGTAGGTTTGATTGATTTCGAATAGGGGTCCACATTGAACCAAATGGGTTTTCGGTTAAAGATAACAAAGGGGAACCGGTTGGGTTATGTTTAAAACCGAACCAACTCTCATGCATAAACTGAGGTAGATGGGCTGGTTTGGTCGTGGGGTGTGTGTCTCAGAGGTCGCGGGTTCGAGGCTGAGTCTTACCGGGTTTTGAATTAAAAACCAATTTTTGGTTTTTGAACCATAATTTCTTCATTTGAACTCTGTTTGAGTCCGTTCAAAATGCGTTGGAACCGAAATGGAATCACGAACAAAATAAAATGGTAAAATTTATATTTTGACCAAAAGCCTAAGTGCGTATAATTGCGTAACTTAAAAAGAAATCGTATACATTTATACGATTTAAACAAACAAACTCAAATTCATGCGTACTTTCGTATGAACGTTTCAAGCAATCTAACATAAGTGGGTTAACACGCATGTGACCACAAACATGATTTGACATTTCTAATAACACAACATTATTGTAATAACACAGATTCTTTGTAGAAGGTTGTCTACGCGATTTCACGTGAATTTGATCACTCGATTCGCATTCTCAGGTGCGTACACGACCTCTTTTTACTTTTACAGTTTTGGGGGAGAAAACATGTGCAAACAAACGCTTTTGGATAACATATCACTTGCATGAGTTAGTTGTATACTATAAGTGCGCACATAACACTCAAAGTCTTTACATTTCGAACCGATTAGTTTGCCGTAGTGCAAAACGTGGTAGTTGAAGATAGATCTATTGGGTTTGACAAGCCTCACTTGGTAGATTGTAGGTCTACGCAGGTGTTTAACTAGCCAATTCAAACATTACTATTGTTTGTGTTAAACAATAGTGGAAATGCAACCAAAACGACCAACAGTCAGCTTCGGTGTCGACCGCTTATGTAAATAGTACAATGACTAGCTATCATGACTATGCAATATGTGATTATGTTATCTGTAAACATTACATTTCAAACAGCTGTTCAAACATTTGTGATTACATATACAAACATGTGTATGCACCAACCTTTGTGTTGACTATACTTGCATGTTTTCTCAGAACACTAAAGCACAAGCATGAGCAAGCAGGGACTAGAACGTTGAGTTTCATGCATCAGTTTCTGTTTAATTATTGATTAAAAACATTGAATATTGTAACTCATGGTTTTTACAACAGACAAGTTTTGCTATTAATTTTCAAACGCTTCCGCAACGTTATATTTGTTATTTATAATTGTGACCTAATTTATGTTTGAAAAGCATATAGAGGTCTTTCGCTGTGTCTAATGCCTGAGATCCTGGTTTGTCACACCTCAAACGGTATGATTCCGTTAGTGGGAAATTGAGGGTGTGACATGAAAACCGTAAATCAAACTGTTTATTACGGTTTTAAACTTTTGAAACCGACCGACCGAATGTTTGAAAAAACCAACCGTGAAACCGAACCGATGAACGGTTTCGTGGTTTGGAACCGGACCGTGAACACCCCTACTGCTGGTAATGCCTTGTTTTTAAAACACTATTAAAAAACATAATACAAATTAAAAAAATATCATAAATTATGGTTTTAGCCTATGTGGTTTAGGTGTCTTAACTGTTTCAACCCAAAATAAATTCTTATATCAATGTAGTCCGTATGCTTTAAACAACTAACGATTTTAGCCCAAAACTTAACTATTTAACAGTTTTGACCCCACACCTAACTATAATTAAGAGCTAAAACCGTTTATTTTTAAACCAAAAAAGCTGCATTGATATAATATTATATTTTAGGTTGAAAAGTCAATTAAATCACAAGATGCAAAACTGTAATTTACTTAAAAAAAAAAGGTAAATTTGTCGTTTTAAAAAAAAAAACATAAAAGAAACTACTTCTTGAAAGAATGGTTGGATATTAGCTGTCAAAAAACCATTACAGTTCTTCTACGTCATTTATCCGTTATTTTATTTAATCTTTTAATTTTAATTTTTTATTTTTATAAATAGCCACTCATTGACGTCTTTCAAAAAAACCCCTTTCCCCCTCTGATCGACACACGCTTTCACCTTCGCAACTCCGTCCGGCGATTCACATTCTCTCCGGCGAACGATTATCTGGTTCATTGAAGAAATCTTGCACAAGTAACTCATAATCAACTTAAACGTCGTATTTTGGCTTAATCCGACACTTTTTGCGCATATATATCAAGGATTATGATATAAACAGAGGATGAGTTGTGAAATTCACATCAGATGACCGGTGAATCACGCCAGAGTTGATTAGGTAACTTCCGTTTGGTTTTTTGGGCAAAATTACGCTTTCTGCTTACTATTTATGCGCATCTTTTTGTCTATGTTAATTTGTTCGTCGTTCGTAGTGTTTTTAAATAGCGATTCAGAAACATGATGCATCACTATTTTTGTTTGAGTCATTGAGTGGATGATTACATTTTTTTAGGGTTTTGTGGAAGGTAACCCTCTGTTTAGGTCATTTAGTCCTAATATACTTGACTTTTGTTATTTGGAACTACTTGCAACTCTGCCACTTGCTATACCTGGTTGGGTATTATTTATGAGTTGTTGACAACTTTGAGTTCAAGGGGAGAAAAATAGCGGTAAGTATCAAATTTGCAGTAAACTTTAGAACTTAATGCTTCAAAATATGTGTTTCTTCTATAGTTAAATGCTTTGACATGAGCACAGTTGATTTTTGTTTTCTGTTAAGCTCGAAGAACACATGTATAGCAAATGGACATACATGCCTACTCTATTTGAATAAAGACAATGGGTCCTACAATAACCTATTTCTTTTAGACATTTATATAGTCTGATATGATATCATCTATAATATATTTGTTATTTAATTTTAATTATAACATCTAGGGACCAACTCAAATATAATAATGTTAATACAAGCATAAGGCGGCTTCTTTGACTAGAAGTCTAGTCGTCTAGAGCTATACCCTTCATTGCACCCTTCATTTGGTTAGGGATTTATTATTCTCACGCCCCACTTTTTTAATTCAACACCCTCACCGATCCTATACGTCTCGTATAGGTCTATACGCTGCGTATAGTCCGGCGTATAGGTCAATACTCCTCTTATAGAAGAAGTCCAATCATTGGCACTGACACCCAATGATTGGTCACGTATAGAGCCGTGCATAGGACTTATACGACGTGTATAGGTCTATACGCCTCGTATAGGAGCCCAATCATTGACACTGACAAATTCTAACACCCAATAAATGCCCCTCTATACGCCTTGTATAGACCTATACGAGGCGTATAAGGGGTGTAGGGTGGGTGTGTAAATAACACAACCCTTTTTGGTTATATGTTACATCAAGCAGGCATTATAGTAATTTGTCATTTGAAATTGATAACAGATGTTTAATCATGATGAAATTGTCGCATTTGGTCTATGGATGTTTTTTAGGCCGGTTTGACGTGTGCTGACATTAAACAAATCTAGCAATATTCTTGATGATTTTTTTGTTGACTTATTTGCTTGTTTTTTTGCTGAATTGTCAACTTAGTGGTTAAATGTTGTTTTCTTTTCCTGTAATTTGCATTGTTTTTATATATTTTCCGTCTTAAAGCAGCTTTTTGTAACTTGCTTAAGTTTCTGTTTTGATGCTCCACTTTGATTTTCACAATCAATTATTCAATATTTGATAGCATGATTGGAAATTAAAATATTGGGTTAAGAGATGCATAATCTAGTTTAAGCTTCTGGTTTTATATGGTTGCTACTTGCTATCCGAATCTCTGCCTGTTTTTCAGGGCTGCTCAAATTATTTCATGGTCTTAATTTTAATATTGGTCCTTTTTATTCAAAAAATTAGCTTTACAAGCATCCATCATCTAGACTTTGGACTTGCAAATTTGCAATGACGAAATTTATTAATTAGAGCAAAAAACAATATATTAATTCATATGTGTCTGTATATATTAATGAAATTTATTTTTCTAGTTTCATTTTACACAAGTTACTTAATAACTTTTAATAATATTTATTTTCTAACAAATTTTTCCAATCTGCAAAATCATTTACCAATTCAATCTTTCTCGAGATACTTGTGATATTGTGGTTCTTATATAATTTTTATCAATTTTAGTTTCGAAAAATTTCGTTTTGTGAAACCAAACTTTACTTAAATAGTTGTCATGAATGTGTAGATAATATACGCATTTGGAAAAGATTAATTTTTAATATAATATAGTTTATTAATTAGAGTGTCATTTTTAAATGTACAACCTATCTTAAAGGTTTTTCTTCTTGAAATAAATTAAGACCATGAGTAGGTAAACTACTATCATAGTATCATGTTCTAATGAATTTATAAATTTAATAAAGTTCTCATAAAATCTTGTAAAATGTAAATTAAATTTTCGTATTTTTATCTCTTTAAATTGAGTTGTTCTAATATAGAATGAAAGCAATCAACTTTAAAAGACTTTTCAAGTTTTTTTTTATCCTTCATGCTTATATCATAAGCTTAAATTCATGAACTTGACTAATACAACTGGTGGTGCAAACAAGTTGTGTTGTGCTCAACTTGTTTCAAGCATTTTGCCTAAAGTAATTTTAGGGATGAACTTAGCTTGTTCTCAAGCCAGTCTTGAGAATTGAAGTGCTCGGGATGAGAAGGAAAAAAATACCCCAAAGGCTCAAACAAATTATAAATTATATAAACTCTTTTTTTTTAAAGGAATGATTAATGCTATAGCAAAACTCATAGCAAAATCATAGTAATAAAATGACATGCTGGAATAGCCAACCCATGATTCGTTAAGTTTGCCTATCATTCTTGGTAGCAAATTCTTTGATCACCTCTACGCATTTTACAGTCTCTAAGATTTTGTTCTCAAAAGCCATCATTGCCAATCTGCTAAGTCTTTCTTGGGACATTGTGGATCATAAGTAAGATTTCAATAACTTCAATCCTAACAACTCTTTTCCGCTGATGACATCGTAACTGGATTAGTCAGCAATATTTTAAATGCAATCCTTGCATTTGGAAAATGATGAGGTCTTTCAAGTGATTCAAAACATCTATAGGGTTGCTAAATACACTAGTTTGTAATGTGTCAAATAACTTTTAACTCCATATAAAGTCCATCAACAATTATATCTGATCTTCCTTCAAACTTGAGTGCATTTTCAAGTTAATGAAAATACAATTTAAAATCTTCATCTTCAATTTCCCTCAATTTATGTGGAAACAAAAAGCCAAATAACTTCTCATATGTTTGAAATTGCTTAAATCTTGTCTCAAGAGAAGCAATAGCTTGATCAATGATATATGGTAAATAATTCACTCAAAAAGTTCTTCAGGTGTAAATGAAAATTCTTAGCTTTAACTCTCACCATTTTTTCTCTCCTTTGAATAAAACACGTTTGTGTAAACATCGTATCAATTTTCATTTCAATAGCAATCTCCTTAGTTTCATCAATTGTAGTTCCTATGCATAATTATATAAAAATCATTTTATAATCTTATATAAACTTAATTGGCTCAATTTTTTTTAGCTTGAATATTAGACTTGTTTAAACTTAATGGGCATAATTTTTTTGATATAAAATATTAAATAAAAATTTAAAAATTTTGGGCTCCTCAAAAAGTTGGGCCCGGGACGGTGGCCCGATTTGTCCTTGCCAAGGGCCGGCCATGTTTGTTATAAATGTATATATATATAGTGTTTAAAGGATATCTCTTTGTACTGGGTTTCACAGGATACAAGCCGTATATATATTATTTGATTATTCATGTAAATGCAATTATTAACTTATAAATTATAGTTATATATATCTAAAAATCTAAAAATCAACTATTTATCTTTTTATTATAGTTGAACGTAATTTCCATATTAAAAGATTTGTTAAGTAACCATTCATTGTATTGTATTTATATAACTAATCGGCTTGCTTAGTGTGACAAGCCTAATCGATATCTGTGTATGAAGGTCTGGTTTTAGCTCCTGGAAGCTCAAGTCGTGATTTAAGTGACTAGATTTTGAGTAACTCAACTCTCTTACACCCTTAATTCATGCATTCGAATTCTCTTACAAAGCGAAACTGGATGTTGAAAATAATTCCTTTTTTAACCTGATTTTAATCCAAGTAAATAGGAATGATCTTTCTTAAAGCTAGTTTGCACTTGAACAAGCTACTACTTTGTCTAAATTGGCTTGTGAACACCTCTTCTAATCCAATAAGATTCCAGTTTTAAAGTTATTAAACTAAGCCATACATGAATATGCATGCATGCGCGCGCTCACACACACATGTTTTATATAACCAATTTGAAGTAGAAAACTGAGAGAATCATATGAGCACTTGTCTATAGTGCATGCATCACTTTTAAAGCAATGGGTATGAATGTCTATGTGCTTGTCACAGTTTTTCTCTATTTCAGATTAGTTATTTTTTTAAACATCTATGCATATATCTTATATATATTGTTTACAATGTCAAGACGAAAGGAACAGAGGCAGTGGTACAATATGATGGAACATAAGCGAAGTCCAGTATATATTGAGCAGGGAAATCTTTCTTCTTTAACGCTAAAAAAGCACAAGGCTGGTTTTTCCATGTCCTCAAAGGTTTCTTTTTCTTCTTCCTCTTCTTATTGCTTTTTCGGTTATGTGCAATGTTTTCATAACCGGACCAGATGTTCCACAGGTTCATTGGTCGGATCGGATTTAAGAATATAAACACCTAAAAAATAACAAAAAGATTTTAGATTATAAAAATATTTAAACAGACATAATTAATGTTTAAACAATTGTAATCATTCTTAAAAAAACATAGGGTTTTGTTTTAATGTTTTATCTTTTTGATTTTTGATTAAATACCCGATCCGATCATCGTTTGGTTCGCTGGTTCAACCGGTCCGACCAGTAACCGGCTGGTTCAATTGAGAACTGTCCGATCTCCTTATTTTGGACCTGTTACCTCATCAGTTTCTGGTCCAGTTTGGTTTTAACAACATTGGTTATGTGTAACGTCTGATCAGTCAACAAATTTAGCTATAAAAGGTCAAAAATTGCCCAATGTGTATCTTACAAGTTACCCAAATTGTATCTTTAATGCTTACAACCTCTTAAATTACTTTATTCATTCAGATAATTAACCAATTATCTTAATCAAGTTTTTGCAACTCACTAAGTTTTTTTTAAGTGAACAAATAGTGTTTTGGTCCAACCCATCTAGCTCTGATGCATACATAAAAGTTGGCCGTTTGACCCATTATCAGTCTGCCTGACGTGTTTGACTCGGTCATCAAATTTATCTTCATTTACTCGATTTTACTGATTTAATCTATGAAGATTACCAATGATGTCTTGTCCTAGTGGTAAGATGGAGGTATGGGGAAGTGATAGGAGACCCAGGCCATGGGCTCGATTCTTGATCCCACCCGGTTTTACCGGCCTTCCATCATCGTGCCTTTTGGTGGGTGCTTGGGTCGGGTTTTTCTCGGGAATTGGTGGCTGATTGGCTTGGGACTCTGTCTGTCTGGACTAGTTGCCTGCTTGGGAATCTTTTAGCCATTGGGGGCCACGTACGGAGTACCCGGCAGTTGATTAGTTGGCCGTTAAAAAAAAATCTATGAAAATTCTAGATTCATTGTTTTTGAGTTTGTTAATAGGAAAAAAAAGATAAGATTGGTGACAGGATCGCAGCCCTTCAGCAGCTTGTCTCACCATTTGGCAAGGTAAGCCGAAATTAAGAATTCCATCGAGTCGAACAAGATATATATAATCATTATTTATGGCGTATATGTACAAAAGAAACATGTGTCATCATGATTTTATTTATTTATTTTTAAATCAATTTGCAGACAGATACAGCTTCGGTACTTCATGAGGCATTGGCTTACATAAATTTTCTTCATGACCAAGTCAAGGTAATGCCAAAGCTCATTGTCTCTAGAAATGGAACAATTGGCTATGAAATTTATATTGAACAAGGATGGAAAATCCTTTGTCCTGACATCAATGCCTTACTATTTCTAAGAATACAAATGCAGTTTTTATTTATTTTTTACCTTTTCAGGTGCTGAGTGCTCCTTATCTTCATTAGCAGTCCAGCAGCTCTGTCTCAGGTGAGAACCAATAGCTTCCTAAAACCAATCTTTATCTATTTGACACAATGTCACTTACTTTTAATTGATAACAATCCAAACTGATAAAACAGGAAAAAGGGTAACCATAAACGAAATGGGTAACCTATTTAGTTGGTTTATTTTTAAAAAGTTACTATTTCCTTGATGATATCAGTATATTATAACTTTACGGTCATATCGATTATTAATTATAATAATACAACACAACCGATAAAAATGTTGACATGTATTATTAACTCCATTGATAGATTTGCTTTAAGTGTTATATCTGATAGGGGGATAAATTGTGGTTGGTTTGTAGGAATTAGAGTCGTATGACTTGAAAAGCAAAGGGTTGCGGCTGGTGCCGGTTTCGTATACAATTGGAGTTGATAGCAGCAATGGAGCTGATTTATGGGCTCCGATTAAGACCTCTTCCCCAAAATCATAAGCATTTTGCGGTAGATTTATTTTTATATATAAATTATAAAATGCATATATTAAAACGTCTAGTCTAGGATATAATAAATTAAAATATTGATATATAGAGGGAAGAATTCATTCTTGGAAGGTTATTAGTATGAATGAATGATAGGGTGTTGCACCTTGTAATGGAAACCAATATATGAGAACAAAGTGAGTCTTATAGATACAAATTTAGTTTTGTACCATCGGAAATCAGAATCATCCGATCCTAAGTCATATTTTTGTTGTCACATGATGTATTATCATTGATTTACGGGCTTCAAATCATGTTGGAGGGAAGTTGTGTAGATTTAAACTTATGTTTTTCTTAAAAAAAACATACATCAGATTCATATGTAGTAGAGTTGGGCAAAAACCCCAGAATCGGAATCGGTGTCGACAACCTGAACCGAAACCAGTCGTACCCAAACTGATGGCTATAGGCGTTTTCGGGTTCTTAGAGAAACTAGAACCAGAAAACGGAACTAGTTTCCCCTGTACCTAGCCAAAACCCGAACTGAAACCTGTAAAAAACAGGAAGTGATTATTGAAGTTGTTGATCGGAACCCGAACCGCTTCCATAAAAAATCGGTTTGCTCACCTCTATTCATATCATATTAGTTTAAATGTATTTAAAAAAACAAATTTGAAATCAAACTCAATTTTAATGATCGGTATAACACTCCGACTGATGACAGAATCATCGAAATGTCACGGAGTAAATTGTGAAAAAGCACAAGGCACGAAGTATGTCTAACACAATATCATAGTCAACCTATAAGTTCAAACAAGAATAAACTAATATAACTGTGGTATCTATTGATATTTTTATGTATCTAAAGTATCTTAGAGTTCGAGTTTACGATTGACCAATCTTAGTGATTATACATCATTTTAATTTAAAGTTATAACAATACATAAAGATTTATAATTGTATTTAATTAAGTAGTAGTTGAAAAATCTTAATTCTTAGCAATTAATTTTGATATAAAATAATTTAGGATTTAAAGTAAAATATTAATCCTTTAATAGATAGTAAAATTTGTTTTAGAATTTTTTTTATATGAACATAAATAATTAAACACATTTAAGTAATGTGTGTGTGTGTGTGTTTTTTTTTTTTTTTTTTATGTTTTGAAAGTTACAACTTTATGCATATATATCATATCAATAATAATGTACCATTTAATACATTTTGAAAGTTAATTTAATAAATTTATAATATACATAAATAGTTGTTGAAAATTATTTATGTTACATATTTATATATCATTAGTAGTAAAAGTTTAATCACAATGGTTAAAATATTTAGGTATTGAATATATTTGTTTTTATAATATAAATATTAAGATTTTAAATCATCTTTAATATATTTTAATATATATAGTATTTTATTTCTATCATAATACTTATATTTTCTTTATCAAACTTGTAAATTTTATTTATAAAATTTTCTGTGACAACAAAATTTTAAAAAAATATTTACATATTGAAAGTTATAGAAAAATATTACAAAAATCTAGTACAAAACCGATTACAATCAGAATCAAACCAGGGCCTACACATGCCTGAACCCTAACTTCACATGTAATAACCGGCTGGGTTATGCCCTGATATCAAAAAGGAAACCATATATGTTCTTTTTAACATAACTGCGGCTCCTTACCCAAGTAAGGTTCCAACTACCAATACCATAGGTTTTGAATCCAAAATGTGTTCAAATAACGATCGGAATGGATCTATAACCATAAGGCTTTCATTTAGAATCTCAAAACGAATCTAAAGATATATAAATTACTTGTGCTATTGATTTGTGTATTTATGGATGAAATCAGTCGACTGACGAGCAACCAAGCTTACAGGTTTGATTCGCGAGTTAGAATGCTTCTGTGGGTGTTTTTCCTATACAAAAACATGCATATGGTCTAAAAGAGCATTTTTGTTCGATTGATTTCAACTTCTATACTCTTTTTAGAATACAAGTTGTCTCTCTAATTTTTTAGATTCAAAACGTCGAAATAAATAACATGTACGATAACGTGAACATAACTTGAACGGTTGAAGCCCCAAAAATGTTGGGGCCCTAGGCCCTTGCCTCAAGATTTTTAAAGTGAGGCCGACCATACATACATACACACACACACAAGTACATGCAAACGTTAATATCAATATTATCACATTATAAGATTTATCTTATAAAATGATCTTTAAAGTTAAGCTTTATAAAGTTCTATCTCTACACCTTAAGATTTACTTTAGTGTGGGCCCCAAAGTGATAAGATGTACGTATTCGATTATCGCAATAAGGAAGGGTTAACATTCGAACCATCCCCTGAATGTTAACCCTTCCTTATTGCGATAACCGAATAAGTACATCTTATCACTTTGGGGCACACACTAAAGTAAATCTTAAGGTGTATGTTTTTTCTTATTTTTTTATTAATGTAAGGAGGGTTAACATTTGATCGTCTCCATATATATATATATATATATATATATATATATATATATATATATATATATATATATAGGGGTCGGTTATTGTACAAAGGAAATCTAACGTGAGAAGCGTAGGAAGCCACCAAAATGCTCCACGTGTAATAGGGGTAAGGGGTATAAGGGTCCGTGTAAAATCACGGACCACGTTATATATAATTACAGACCATCGTTTAACAGGCATAATCAAAGGACCAACTAAATAATCACGGACCAATGCGTTATATCAAATCACGGACCGTCATTTAATACATATAATTTAGGACCAAATGAATAATCACGGACCAACAATTACGTACTAAGTATAAAAATCACGGACCACGTAAATTTTTTTTTAATAAACTATAACAATACTATACTCAAATTATTTAAAAGTTATTCGATTTACAAGAAGATGGTGGAACTTGATTTACCCATAAAAAAGTCAACAAATGTAGGCAATTCCTTTTTTGTCCATTTATCTTTAATTAACGGAAGTTTTAAACAAAAAGTGGGGACCAATAGATCTTAACCATTGATTTTTTTGATCAATGGTCCAAAATCCTTTCTATCCTTCTCACGTTAAATATCCTTTGTATTGGATCCGCTTCCTATATATATATGTATGTGTATAGGGGATGGATCAATTGGTAATCCACTGTAATTGAGATAACTCTATAACCCAATCTGATTGGTTGTATGATATAATGAATTTGAAATAAGTGGTTCGTAATTACACTAATGTAACAAGCTTAATTTTTTCAAAGTATTCGTAATTACACTAATTGAACGAGCTGAACTTTTTCAAATGGTTCATAATTACACTGATGTAACGAGCTGTAAATTATTATTCTTTATAAGAAGTTTTCTTAATTTTTCAAAAAAAACGTTTTTATCTTTAGTTCAAGTATAGTCTCGTGTAATTTTTTTCAAAGTGTTTGTAATTACAAAGATGTAACGACCTGAATTTTTCCAGTGTTCATAATTACACTGATGTAGCGAGCTGAATTTTTTCAAAGCGGTCATAATTACACTGATGTAACGAGCTGTAACTTATTATTTTTTTACGTTACAATTATCTAACTTTCTATCTTATTTGATGTTAATTTCGTTAATGAACTATTTTTTATAATAAAAAATAAGTTTGTAATATATATTTAAGATAATGGGAAAAAATTTTATGATGAAAAATTTTTGAAAAATGAGGGAAATTATTGTACTTATGTTTTTTACGTTAGTGTAATTATGAACGTTCGAAAAAAATTGGTATGACTATAATGCAATTAACGAGAAAAATATGACGATTTTAATGGTTTAATTTTTATAAAAAATAACATAGTATAAAAAAGTTATAAGTGTATGAAAATCAAGGGGAGAAACTTTAATTTAAAAATAGGAAAATAGAAAGTTTTTTAAGAGTGTGACACTTTTCATTATCTTATTAAACTTGTTTTTTTTTTTAATTAAGACAAAAGATTAAAAACACCCTTTTGTATTTAAAGGTAATTAGTGACACATGTCACCATTTTGTTAAATTTAGAAAATTTGAACCATTGGATTTGAGTTATAGTGTTCTCTCAATTAGAGTGAGTTCTCATTTGATCTCTTCCATACACACACACATATATCATTATTTTGAAGAAAACCAAGAAAACTCATACTAACTAATAAAATTTTTGAAATTTTTTCATAATTTTGTGTTATAAGTTTAGAAATGTAAAAATAAAAAATAAATTTTTGAAAAACAGATATGTAAATCACGAAGTAACGCATATGTAACTCAAAAAGTTTCGTATGTAACTTATTAAGTTACATATATATAATCAGTATGTGTAACATACAAATTACATATATGTAATAGCCTAAAATACATATATATATATATTTTTATTTTTTTACATTTCTTATCTTATAATAAAAGGAAATAAAAAATAAAAAAATGGAAAACAAAATTAATTTGTAATGATTTTGATTCGTTTTCTTCAAAACGATGGTTTTCTTAGGAACCCTCTTCTATATATATATATAGGATTTGATTCAAATAAGAACACTGCTTACTTGCGGTAACCCAAATACCCCGACAAAAAATGCCCGAATCTTTGGGTTTTTTTCATGGTCTTCATTATACATATTTAGGGGGGCTAAATTCGCAAGGCAAATCGAATTTGCATCGGTGTAAAAGTTTTGCAATTTTCGCAACATTTAGAAACCAAAGATTCGGGCAATTTTTGTCGGGTTATTTGGGTTACCGCAATTAAGGTGGGTTACAATGGAACCTTCCTCTCTCTCTGTATCTATATATATATATATATATATATATATATATATATATATAATATATATTGTTTAATATTATTTATTTTAGCAAGTGTTTATTATCAATCAGAGCACATAAAAGTCTAAACAATGCCAAAGATTTCAATATCCATTCCATTAAATAATAATAAAATATTACAAAATTGAGGTGATGTTACAACCGAAACCGGTCCATAAAGTTTGCCCACCTCTATTCATATCACATTAGTTTAAAAAATTTAAAAAAAAACAAATTTGAAACCAAACTCAATTTTAAACAACAATAATTGAATCAAAATTTAAGAGAACAATTTAATCAATTGTTTGCAACTTAGTCGTGAGTGGAGGTGGGCAAACCGGGTTCAAAACCAAACCCGAACCGGGTTCAAACCGGGTTCAAAGTGTATCGGGTTCGGTGGAAGCGGTTTTGAGGTGAACCCGAACCGGTTTGGACCGGTTTCATATAATTCTAGATCTAGAACCGGTTGAACTGGGTAGGGTCGGGTCGGGTCTAAAACCGGGTACACCTACCGAGTTCAAACCGGTTCGGTTTAATTTTTTTTTTTAAATGTGAATACATAAATAAAAGAAAATAATATTAAAAAATTCATTATTATTTCTAATAATTTACAATAAATTACATACATAACTTAAAATTAAAAATAACTTTTAATACATTTATTTATATTTCAATTATTTAAAAAAAAGACATTCATAAATAATAAAAAAATACTTGATTTAAGAACATGAATAAAAAATAATGATCTTAAAAAATTCATTATTATTTCTAATAATTTTACAAAAAATTACATACATAACATAAAAATAAAAATAACATATTTAACATTTATTTCTCTTTTAATTATTTAAAAAAAGACATACATAACTTAAGAAGATAAATACAAAACAATAACTTGAGAACATGCGTTTTATTCCTTGCTCGTTCTCGTTTGCGTTTGCGTACGTTTACGAGCACGAGCTTCTTGTGCAAGTTCTTCATCGGATATGTCGGGATATAATCCTTCATCCACCTCCTCTTCGTGTACCCTTGTTTCAAGTTCGATTTCATCTTCGAGGTTTGTTATGTTTTGAATTCGATCGATCGCGTCCAAGTGATCCTTCAAGTAAATACACATCTCTACTGATTCCGGAGTAAGTCTTGTTCTTCGTAAAGATAATACCCTGCCACTAAAAGAAAACGCAGATTCCGAAGCTACCGTAGAAGCTTGGACGGTTAGTAAATCACGTGCCATAGTGGATAGAATCGGATAATCGGATTCCTTTCCTTTCTACCATGACAAAAGGTCTAAATTGTGATAATCCTCAGATTGAAAAGTGGAAACAAAATCTGTTTCACTATACCTTCCGAGCTCACTTGAAGGGGTGTTACCCCTTTGTCGTTTTGCCGTTTCATTACGAACAATATTAAATAAACTAAGAAGCGGATCACGAGGTCTACTACTCGAGCTTGATGCGCTCGTGCTCGTACGTATGTTTATATTAGGACCATATTTAATTAAATAAAATTCATACATACTTTGTAAACTATGTTGAAATTTTTTTTTTTGCATCGTTTGAAAAATTTGGATCTTCTTCATGAGTATCTAAATTATCATTTATTTTGTCTATCAAACACTCAACCCCCATAACATTTAAAATTGGGTTTAAAGCAGTGACACAAGTAAACACGAGTGGTAAATCTTTAAAATATTTCTTTAATTTGACTTTCATTGGTTTTATCATTTCTTCAAACATTTGGTTTTTTATTTCAAAATTTTTTAAATTTGACTTCATCAAATACAATTCTGGTAACACTAATGGACTAGTAGGATAATAAACCCCTGATAATTTTGTAGTGGCGGTTTTAAAAGCTTCAAGAAAATCAGTTAAATCTTGAATATTCTCCCAAGCCAAGTCCGAAAATTGTTCAGCGTAACCACCTTCATAAAGACTCGCATGATATGATTGTAAAGTTGCTCTTTGTTTTAAAGCACTTTCAAACATTTTAAAAGTTGAGTTCCACTTAATAGGTACATCCTAATTAGGACCATAACAAGGTATGTTCGTATCTTTATAAAATTTTTTTTTTCGGTGAATGTTTTTCTAGTTTTTTTTAAAAACATCATGTATCATTTTCTAAAACCATTTTTGAAAGCTTTAATTCGGTGAAGAAAGACCGTCTTGCACCCTAAGTTAATAATATGTGTGCTACACATCGACTGTGAAAAAATATACCTGTTTGCAAACATGGTATGTTTTTAATTTAATTTTTCTACTGCAGCAGTGTTGTTTGAAGCATTATCAAATGCTATTGAAAATAGTTTATTTTTCCAAATTAAATTGTGTTATTACAAATCTAATATTTAAACAAATATTCAGCCGTATGTGGATACGGGAAAAGCTCAAACGCAATCGTACGTTTGATCATTTGCCACGAACCGGGATCTACCAATGGGCGATGACGCAATATACGATTCCGGTAAACCATGTGGTGCAGAACCAAACTTCTGTAGTTAAGTTTACACCAATGTTTAGTTTTTCAAAAAATAAGATCAAATCTTTTTGGCGTGTTCCACATTTTTAAACAATGACGCCTTAGCGTCCTTCGACTTACATGATTATAACGAGGCTGAAGCGTATCTCGAATCATGTTTGTTAACGAGGGTTGTCGAAATGTCCAATCGGCAACGCCTCTTGAATCACGAACTTCGCCATTCTATCATCACGAACCTCGTCTACGTTGTAGTGAAAATTCCACCATCATTACTGATTTGTGTTTGTTGACTTTCTGGACCATTCTTCAACGCCTTGCAAAATGGTTTGGTAATATGTTTCTTCAAACTCGTGTTTGATTCATTTGCAAGAAAATATCACAATACTTGCAGCGAGCCTTTTGATACATCACTCATCTCAACTAAATCCTAGTTTACACCATTTTTTCATGTTCCTACTATGCGTAAGAGCACGGACAACTGTAACTTCGGCGTTAGAACCTTGACCGACAGAAGATGTAGAATGAGCCATTGCGTTAACAAGGTTATTACTACTTGTTAAAATACGAGTAAAAATGGATCCCGAAACAAGAGAATAAAGCAGTCGGGTGTACGAACGACGAGAGCGTTTTGGCTTAGAATGTCGTTTTCAAGTGTGGAATGAAACTAAACACCAAGCCACAACAATTTATACTAAGTTTGGGCCAAAAAACATAAAAAAACAGCTAAAAAAATCGGTCCAAACGGCTAGTTCAACGGCTAGAATCGATTTTTTGGTCCAAAACGGTCAAAAGCCGCGGGTTGAAACTTGTGGGGGTCAACCGGGTTGGACCGGTTAGGGTTGAACCCGGTTGGTGAAACGGCTAGAAATTCAAATTTGAAACCGTTAGGAACCGGTGGGTTCTACCGGGTTGGAACGGGGGGGGGGAGACCGGGTTGGACCGGGTCCGGTCCGGGTTGAACCCTGGGTTGGGTTAGAAACCAGTTTCGATGCCCCCGCTAGTCGTAGTGGGGGTGGGTAACTTGTTTGTGTTAGATGTAGATCAACGCTAACTTTAGCCGTGTTATGTAGTCGAATTCGATCACTAACTTTAATTGTGTTACGGTGTTCCCGTAGCAAATCAAACTAATTTGAGTTGCTAGTGAACTTGGTTTATCGGTTGCAAATTGAGAGATTGGGGTTAACCGAGTCACCGTACAACCAACTAATCAAAGAGTTTCTGTTGCATTTTTACTAATGATGCAACTAAATAACAACCAAGGTACAATGACCACACTTGGAAGCTTAGCAAAGAGCCTTGGACGTCAAAAACACTCATCTACGTGTGGGCAAACTGGTTTTCTTGGAAACCGGTTCCGGTTCAGTCAACAAAGTCAATAACCGATTGCGGTTAGAGTCGGGTTTTTAACCAGTTTCGAGACAAAGACTGATCGGTGTACGCACCCTGTTGCCTCTGGCTCTCAACACACCCATTTCCTTGTTTGCTATTTACTGAAATCATTGCTAAGGAAGGGCTTAGCAAAGTCAACGGGGAACAAAGAGTCAAAGACCCCTTGAGCATGACTCCAGTTCGAATTTGTGAAATGATTAGAGATGTATAAGTGGGAGGTCTTTTTCGGGTTTAGCAAACTAGTAGAGGTGACAAAAAACTAGTTCCTATAACCAAATCGGCTGAAAATCCGGAACCGGTTCCAACACGATTCATAGATGAACCGGTAAAAACCTACCGGTTCCTTTTTTTTTGAACTGCTTTTTTTTTTTTCCAACTAAAAAACTACCTATTAGGAATTCAAATTTCTAGGCATTAACCATTTTTTTTTAATTTTATGAATCATTTTACCTCTTTAAGTTAGTATAATTAAATAGGTGTTTAATGATTGTTGATCCACAACTTGCAAACGCAAACTGAACGATAAAAATGCGAAATGCATTAATGCAGAAAACACTTTAGTCACTCTTGTTATTTTTCGTAAACTCTCTTCTTATTCTTTCTTAGTCTCTTATCATGGATCAAATCACACAATCATGTATTGTGCATGAAGGTACCTCTACTGACATTATCGTTTGTTGTGTAACTGGGATTTGTGTGAAAGAGTGACGGGCCTTCAAAGGCTCGTTGCAAATTTTGCGGTGACAAAAGTGTTTAACATATGGACCCGTTGCTTATGGCCGCGCTTTACCTATTCCATTCGATTAGTTGGGTATTATGAGGACACGGGGTTGACCACGTAAGTAGGTTCTCACGGTTATAAAACTACTGTGTGAATGCTATGTGATAAACAATATGTGATAACTATTCAGTGGAAACAATTAACAGTTGTATATATTTCAATGAGAATTGAAATATAATATACAACAACACGTGTGAAATAACAGTGTGAAAACAAATGACAAAAACACGTCGGTTGCGATCTGATATCCACAGATAACAACAATCAGATGGCCGACAATCAGTGAGAAAACAGTGTGAATTCATTTATAACAATGTGAAAACAACAGTGTGAGTTCGTATGTGAGAAGGTACAATCCAAACAACAGTTCAGTATCGTTTACGAACGATGAGCTGAAGAGAGTGTTTGCGTGGGTAACGATTCACACAACATATATGTGGGTTTAATGTTCAGAACGACATCCGAAAAATAGAAAACCAAATCAGAAAGTGAAACGTATGATCGTATTCGTACAGTTAGCGCTCTGTACGAAAACGCGCGTAAGTTACGTTTTCTGACGAAACGGCGAAAATAAATGATTACGAACTTTAAAATAATAAAAATAAAATAAAAATAATTTTATTAAGAATTACCACCTAAAAAGATTTAGGTTAAACTATTTTTATAAACTATACGCAATTAACGTTAAATAACGAAATGACGCGAATTAACGAGACCGATCGAAACCGAACACCGCGGGTAAACACCTGGGGTATAAACCCATTTTTCTCCTCCTCCTCCTCCTCCTCCTCCTTCATTTTTCATTTCAGCAAATTTCACTCTCCTTCTACAAGAAAATCGTCACTCTCTCTCTACTCTCTCTCTAGCTTCTCACACACTCCCCATAGCAAACGGACCACCAAATTTCGCATTCTTGGTGTCTAAACGACCCTCTCAAACGAGTAGAAACAAGGAAGTAAAAGGATATCTAACCCAAACGAACTCATTTGGACAGAAATTCTAGAGAGAAGTTTTGGTTGAAAGTGGTTTTCATCATCTTTGAACTATGAACTTGTACCGGTTTTTATCCTTTCAAAAACACTTAGATTCTGCACAAGAATGGGTTAGAAACATCATAAA